>ATSW01015011.1:0-10814 GCA_000444245.1 Botryllus schlosseri | reverse complement strand
AAAAAAAAAAAAAAAAAAAAAAGGTCTTCTTTTCGCTCAGAGCTGAAATCACCACTTTCCCTCCGAAATACCCGCCGGAGCTTCACTTCTGCGCTAATTTGCGGCATATCACTCGCAATTTCCTCTAAATCTGACCTAAATTTTCAAAAAAGAGGACAAAATCTCAAAAAAGAGGACAAAAGGGCGTCCTCCGAGGACACTTTCAAAAAAGTCAAAAAAGAGGACAAATCCTCTTAAAAGAGGACGTATGGTAAGCCTACCCTATATGGCAATTTTACGATCTGTCATGTACTAACGTATGCTAATCGCGCAAAGTGTTATAGCCGTATCCGACACAACTTTTCCGTATTGCTCTTCTACTGAACCAGGTGCCCTATAATATAGGAGGGCGCCATGCCATGATATTCTTTAAAACGGGGTGTTCGAGTAAACAAAGAATTAGTATCGCATTCCATATCAATACTATCATTTACATCCCATGATTGAACGATTGCTTATTCTGTCAAAAATTGATACCTCCTGGGATGCATCAATATGAATCAAGCTCTCTAAACCTTCCGCATAACTCAATTTGCAACTCTTGACAGTCCACGCGAACAAATCACAATCGTTTGCAAAACTACTTACTTGAGTAGATTTAAAGTCAGTCAATTCTACTTCTACTTCAAGTCGTTTTAGGTTGCTTATGAAAGAAGTACTTCTACTCGTAATTGAGTAGATTTTTTCGTAGCTACTTCTACTTCTACTTGAGTAGCTTTCTTGACTTCTTTGACCACCTCTTGTAATTACCACCTATTCATTCATGCATTAAAGAAAATTTTGGCAGCTAGGGCGACCAGGCCACACAAACTTTGCTGACCATCGAAATCACGCTACGGGTTCTTGGGGACGCGAAGGCCTCAAAAGTTTGGTTTATCACGCTATGGGTGCGCAAGGCAATAGTTTTTAGGGGGGTTGACGAAGTGCTGTTACGGCCCTCCCTCTTACTCATTGTCTTTATTACATTCCTTACAATATGAGGCTGGGGGGCGCTGGAGCACGATAATCTTTGAAAGGGGGCGCTGGAGGAAAAAAGGTTAAAAACCACTGGGATAGTATATTATTGTGTATGCCTACAATTGAAATTCATTAGAACGCATAGTCGTTTACTTCGGGAACGATTTGCCAACGTATATAGGGAAATCCATCGAAGCAGCCCAATAACGCCATTATAGTCCGCATACACTTGTTGCGATGCTAGCAAGCCAATACGATGTGCGGAACCCCTTACCCCTGGTGTTGGATATAAGAGGGCAATTAGGGATTGGATTCGCGCTTTTCAGTTTGTAATCATCAATTTTATGTATTCATTATCGTCTACTTGATACACTCGTATTCTTGAATTGTCGCGCAATGCCAATTGTGAGCTGGTAGTTTTATTAGTTATTGACTTGTACAGTGCACGGCGTCAAATTAAGTTGTCAAATATTGATGCAACACCGGATGCTCAGTGGCAATAATTCTGCGTTTATTCGATTCGTTTGAAACGGAACCATCTATATTGCACTAAACTTGATTGACTAGCGCACCAATATCGAACTTCAAACCATTGGGTATATGGTAGAAAATGGATTTCTGCTGATAAGGACACGACATGCACTCATTTCTGCAGTTACAATTGAAAAAATCGTACCATGTCACGATTAAAGTAGACCGCACGGCTTTATATTAACGAGCGCAGTGCCGGTATTAAAGCGTCAAGTTATTGGTTCAATACTGTACAATGTAGGCTATACAATGTACACTGTACAGCAGTGATTCCGCAACTTATTTGGTGTTGGGGCCGCATTTCAAATTTCAGAGTACGTTTGGAGCCGCACGAATACACTCATTACCAAAAATTATGAACCATGAATGCACGTACCAACGAATAGTACCACTAACAAGAAAAAAATACACAAATCCATTTAATGTCCAACTTCGCATTGGCTTTGAGCGTCAGGAAGTGTGTCAAAGCGAGGCATAATTACAGAGAATGCAATACGCAGTAGCTGCTTGAGGTGGTCATCGGTCAATCGATTACGATACTGATTTTGGATTGATCCATTGGTTTGATGGTCAGATACCGTTGGAAAATGTGTTGTAACACCACCTGCACTTAAGTCTGGTGGTGAGCTTTACTTAAATTTGAGTGCCGATCCGCGCATTTGAGTGTAAGTATAATTTTTGGCGCGAGTTGAGGAACGAAATAGTTGTTGAGTAGAGAATCGCTACTCGACAGCAGACGAATTGGTCTCCACCCTTAATCATAAATTCCATACTCTAAGCCAAGCAAGGGTAGTTTTTAAATATGTTTTTTCGTTTGTTTGTTATAAATTGATTTAATAGTTTTGTGGGATTTTCAAACGTAACGCCGCAACAAAGCTAGCTGGGAGCCGTGGTTGGGAATCACTGCTGTATAGTGTGCACTGTACATAGCAATGGCATGGAGTAAAGTGCGTTCTCGTGCGGCTATGACGTGATCGACAGGTGACATGAATTGATTATAACGTCACGCGACTTTGCACAACCACATAAAATAACAGTTCCTTGCTACGGCTACAATCGAACCATTCGATAATTGCCAGAGCCGGAGCAGTAGTATCAATGATCTGCGGAACTGCTGGAGCCGCAGCTAATTTATTATAGAAGAGAGCTCCAGAGCTGGAGCTGGAGCAGTTTAAAATTTACGACTGCTCTAAAGCCCTGCATGTAATACATCGTGCAGCAGCGAGCGAAATGGGTTGGAACGATGTGCTTGCTGGCAGACTTTGTTGACAGTTTCCATTTCGCTTTGAGAATGGAAATCGGTGCGTAGTTTACTAGGAATGGGCGGGCAGAATGATTACAGTGACGGAATCGGAAACGACTAAATGCGATGATTTGAGTCCAATAGAATCATCTAATAATATAGTCATTTCCAGTTAAAGTTAAATTAGCAACAAAGATTATATAGCTGCTATCATTTTACCATCGTGAACACCTTGAAACCTGTATTGTCCGTAGCAAAGCATACGAAACAATTTACCGGCTATGTACGTTTTGGAATTGACGTTTAAGTGAGGTGGTGATGTGACATGGGGTGATTACTGCACGAATGTAATCGATTGGGACTATAATTACTTTGGAATCACGTGATTACGTTTACGATTACGATTATAGCAAAATCTCGAAGTAGTCAAATACAGTTGCTGGGAAAAATAATCACGATTACTCACAATTACATTTATTTTTCTACTTAGAATTGAGCCTTGAACGCATATTGGAAGCCAATATAACGATTGCAACGAGAAGGCATGCAAGAGAACAATGTGCTTTCGAAATGTGACGTCATTTGCTGGTTAAGTCACAATATATCATGTACCCAAAAGTGTGTGTCATTTCGTTATTGTGTTTGCGAAACACAAATTTCGTCGCACATTTCTGCGCGACTGGTGTACTTGGCTGAACCATGATTTACCAAGTTCAGGCTCATCTTCCGCTGTAGCTAAATTCGTTATCTCTAGTAGTAAGACCATCTGTATCCCATTTTCCGAATTTGTTTGCGCAGTAGTAGTCCGTGGCGCACAAGACCTCAACCAGTGATTAGTGCCACTCTAATCCTTTATGATTCATAATGATAACCTGACATGCCAGAATGGCTGTGGTTCCTAAACTTTACCAACCTGGGAAATTCTTACGTTAATATGTATCGGAAACTTCAGATTTTGGCCGAGTCACCAAAACAATAATCTACCAAATTAAACATCTAATCAGTGGCGTGCGGTAAGAAAAGGCAAGCGAGGCAGGTCCTCATCTGTCGACAGGATGAGCAAAAGTAAATTGTGAAAACCTACAATGACTACAATACCAATATACCAATATCGATATTCATGAATAAGTAAAATTCGAACATTTTTACACTGGAAATCACGATATTTGCATATTTATTGTTGAAAAATCTAGCGCTAAAGGAGAGGTAACGCACACGTGAGGTACAGGCATGCAAAGCTTTACCTGTCATGGCACAATTCATCAAAAACAGCTCAGAATTTAAGTTGAATGGAATTAATCGTCCATATACCAAACCACCAATGATATCAGATCACCAGGACCCCTGTACAATCGCCAAGAGATGTGAAATTCTGCTTTGTTACGTATAATGAAAGCGCGGGGTGAGACAACGGGGTGAGACACAAACGGACTTGTCTCGCTCACAGTAGGCTAACAATTCGACAATCGCAGCACAGTGATACAATGCGGCAACTAATCCGCAAAGCGAAGGTGTAGTATGAATCGTGAATCTGCGACGGCCAACAAGTGGTGCAGAGCAAATAAATACCTTACTGGTGTAGCTGTCATGGATTTTCAACCATAAACCGATCTTCTATTGTGGATATATAACCTATAGTAGAGTCTCACGTAGCCTGTGCATGAAGGTGCTAGTGTAATAAGGAGCATGTCGCCAATCGAATCAATTACCATTTTGGGTTCATTTATTGGTAAATCTGACTCCAAAGGCATCATTGCCTCGCTGACGACGAATCCTACCGCACGTCACTGCATCTAATGCGTTACTATATATTACTGGTGAACAAAAATGCATCAACAGAGTGTTAACCGAGCTAATCAATTAACGTATGATTTTCACACAAAGTGAAAGCACTATATTGAATATTTATTCGATATCACGGGGACTTCTGTTGTTCCCTTTCAAATAGTATAGTTCCTAAATACGAGGCTTGAACTTGGAAAATGGGGAGAGATATCGCAGTGGTGACGATAAGCGCCTACCGCCCATGCGGCCCGCGTTCGATTCCGCGTCGAAGATTATTCTAGGCTCGTCTTTCCCCGCGTCGCTGTTCTTACGGCGACAAAAAGCCCAGAGACCCGATGAAAGAGCGCACTCACAAAGAATGGGAAGAACAAGAATGAACCGCGGAATAGAGAATAACATCTGAAAAAGAACTGCGACATCGGGCACTATGCAGAGGTGGATGCCAGTCTAGGAGAACTGCAATTGCAACCGCTACTGGTCGTTCGTCATCCTCCTTTCTGTTCATTAAATTACATTGTGTCTTATCGCATTGTACATTGTGTGTGTCTTGTGCAGATGAAGATATAACCTGACGACTAATATTAATATTATATTCTTTATTCACTGTAGAACTGGTAAATACACACATAATCCGGGAAGCAACCTGCTCCCAAAGGAAAATGGCGAGATTGGAGTAAATTTTTAAAATTTCAGTAATACAGTTAAATTGTTATTCCTATGCAATACATGGAGAAGTCAGATTACAGTATTGCAGTAGATAAAGAATTGGCATGGGTTACAGAGCAGCAGTGGCGGCTCGTGACAATATCGGGTGGTGGGGCAAGGGCTGCAAGCGACTTTTTATCAAGATGACGTCACAATGGCGTTTTCCAACGTAAACAAGTAACTTAATGATGGTACGGTAACATGAATTTCCCGGCAACAGTGATTTTAACGTATGTGCCACGAGAGGTCCGCTGGTGAGCTGTGACTTGAAGTGTGGTAACTGCGTAAACGGCGTACGGAACAAAGATTCAACACGGTTCATGTTCGCATTAGACCTGACTAATTATCTGCAGAAATGGAAATGACTATAACTCGAGAGATAGCGTAAGCCTAATTGGAAAGGTCAACGAATTCGTACAGATACGCAATTGTTATCTCATAGATTGGGCCTGTCCTATTGAATCAAAAACATCATTCTAAAGAACTAACAATAGCAGCCTCGGAAATTTGGTCTCGGTAGTCGGTACAGCAGGGGTTCTAAACCCGCAGCCCGCAGACGTTTATTTTGCGGCCCGCGACATCTTTCACAATAAACGCATTTACTACTGGCACGGTATTGTTATATAATAGTTTAGCTACTTAGCTCTCTTATTGTACTGTCTGTGTGTCGTTTGAATACTCATTCTTTGATGTGTTCTGGTTTTTAGATATATGCTCGAGTTTATATGTATTTTATTTAAATCGACATTCTTCTGTGGATCTGGTTTAAGAGAATACCGCTGCGTTTGTAGTACAATTTTAAAGAGTGTTTCACTCACCGCAAATGGTTTGAACAGAAACAAGAAGAAAGAATGGGAAATTAAACGGCGAAAACTGTGTTTGTAACACACTGCGTGAAAAATGATTTTGCTTCCTCAGATATAAGTGGAAATCCGATTTGTCATATTTGTCGAATAATAATTGTCGTAACGAAGCATAGAAGCTTAAAATTATACAACGAAAGTTTCTTTTGGAGTTAGGTATACCGCCTGATCGTGAAAAACGTTGCTAGCTAGGTCTCAAGCCGAGCAATCCATATTTCGAGAGATTTTTAGAATTGCCGACGACGTTACATAATCTTTGAAATATCGCTAAACCCAGGTAATCTGCTAGAGAAGGTGTAATTTCAATAAAACTATAACATATACTATGTGAATATTCGCTGTTTCCACAACGTAGCAGCAAGGACACCATCACATGAAAAGTTTCGAAGCTACAGTTGTCTGATGCAACCGAGACCTAAACAGTAGCAGCAATGTCAGTCGATCTTTTATTGGACGTTGCCATGTGGACCACAGTAGCCTAGTATTGGACGAATCCACCGACCCGACTGTAGTAACGTGACTGACGGTCTGTCTAATATACGAGACGTGGGTTCTCAAGCAGCCATGTATTCAGTGACGACCAAGCACCGAAGCACCTGCGATGTCGTCACACCCTAGTGGCGCCATAGAGCTACCACTACATCTCCCTTCTCGGGACAAGCACAAATGCTTATAAGCAGCACAAACATATACAACGCAAGCACAGAATGAAGACAATAAACAATCCGAATTGAGGCAGTTAGCGGTGCAAAGGTATGAAGCAATTGGCAGGCAAGAGGTGAATGAAGAACACAACATATTTACACACATTACTCCTATAACTACATCAGTACTCCTCGATGTATCTGCGAGGTGCGGTTCTGTTCCGATCCGACGGTCGCACTATCGCCGCCTCATGATGGTCATCACGATCGACACTAGTAGCGCTCGAACTGCTATCTCCTCCCTGATCGGGAAATTTGAAGAATTCAGCTGCCTCACTGGCGGTAATGTCGAAGCCTTCTTGCGGGGCATTCTCCGTCTGGTATCTCCGCACCATTCGGCGATTTCTTCTGAAGGTGCCACGACCAGTTCTGATAACCAAGGATCTGGGTTGAGTGTCAGTGTCAAGTTTTTCCACAACACCTTGCGATTTGCAGTCCGGAATCCAGACGCGATCTCCCACCTTGAACTCATCTCCAGGTACTACTCTGTGTCTTTTGTTGTAATCACGAGTAACTCTGCGTCGGTAATCTGCTTCAGCTTTCTTCACGGCGGTTCGGTCGACAGACTTGGGCAGAAGATCGTCTGGATGACACGGTACTCTTGTTCTTAGTTTGCGGCCCATGCTCAATTCTGCCGGCGAGTAGCCGATAGCCAATGGCGTGTTGCGGTATGTGAGTAGCGCCAGATATTCATCGTCACATTTTCGCAGAAGGTTTTTGATGGTCTGAACGGCACGCTCAGCCTCCGAGTTCCCCTGTGGATATCTAGGTGAGGACATGATATGTTCAATTTTCCAGCTTTCGCAAAATGCCGCAAAGTCGCGGGAAGAGAACATAGGTGCTCCATCGGTGACCAAAGTCTCGCAGATGCCATGCCTACTGAAAATCTTCTTGAATTTCAGAATCGTCTCTGCTGCGTTCACTGTTTTGGAGACTATGCAAATCTCAATGTCCCTGGAGTAGTAGTCAACGGCTAGCAGGTACATGGAATTCTGGTATTGAAAGAAGTCGGCACCAACACGGGACCAGGGTCTCTCTGGGAAGGATGCTGACAGCATCGGTTCAACCTTTTCTCGCTGATGCTCCGTGCACTTATCGCAATTTCTGACGGTTTCTTCAATGTCCTTTGAAATTCCAGGCCACCAGCATGACTGTGATGCATTGAGTCGGGATTTTGTCACCCCTTGGTGAGCATCATGAAGGTATCTTAAAACGTCTTGTCTCAGCGTACAGGGGATCACCAGCGATTCCCTTTGAGCAGGAGTCCTTCATAAGTAGATAAACAGGCTCTATCATTCCAGTATGGCCTTAGTGGGCCATGCAGCGTCTCTTTGCATTTCAGCCACCCTGAGGATACATATTGCATCACTGTGCGCAATACGTCATCTTTCTGGAGCTCTGAGCGAATTTCATCCAACCGTTTACAAGACGCAGGAAGGCTGGATGTGACGGCATTGACATAGGCTTCTGTCTCATTATGAAGGCCATCAACGTCCTCGAAAGTTGGCAACGGAGAACGAGACAATGCGTCAGCGGTATATAGCAGTTTCCCCGGAACATGAGATATGGCGAAGTTGAACTTCATCAGCCGCATTCGAAATCGTTGCACTCTGAGCGGAAGTTCATCAAGAGTCTTTGTTGACAAAAGTGGAACTAATGGTTGGTGATCAGTCTCCACGCGAAGTTGATGCAAGCCGATCAGGAGTTGTTTTTTTGGGTATTCATGGTGTTTATCGACTACTATGGTCATTTACACCAGGCCCATATTCTTTGTATTTTCCGTAACTGCCGACGACTTATAGCACGGCCCACCTCTAGGCTTTTGTAAGACACCGCTGACGCGGATGAGGTGGCGAGGAGGAGCCTAGGTAAACCTCCAACACTTGGATATCGGAATTCGGAAGTTCCTTCCATCTCTCCATAGACCACGTAATAGCAAGGGCCTCCTTCTCGATTTGAGCGTATCGTCTCTCTGTTTCAGTCAGCGATCTGCTAGCATAAGCGACAGGGCGTAGAGAGTTGTCTACCTGACGTTGCATCAGCACAGCTCCAAGTCCATAACTGCTGGAGTCGGCAGAGATAACAGTTTCCTTATCCGGGCTGTACATAGCAAGAGTCACATCCGAGGACAGCTCTGCCTTAACCTGGTCGAAGGCCAGCTGTTGTTCAGCACCCCAGAGCCACGAAGTGTTTTTCTTCAGTAGATCCCTCAGAGGCTTTGTAAGCTCAGCCAGGTTGGGTGAGAATTTCATGAGTTGATTGGTCATTCCCAGAAACCTTCTCAGTTCCGGGACGTCTGAGGGAGCGGAGAACTTGGCAATCGCCTCAACCTTTTTAGGATCCTTGCCGATGCCATCTTTACCAACAACATGTCCAAGGTATTCCAGTTTAGTCGCTGAAAAGACACATTTGTCTTTATTCAATGTAATTCCCTCATCTCGGAGTCTATCCAGTACAAGTCCGAGGGTGGTATTGTAATCCTGTGGTGAGCTAGCAATTATGATGTCATCCATGTGACATATCACATTGGGGATGCCAGCAAGCACCTGATTCATTTTCCGTTGGTAGACTTCGGGTGCGCTGGCGATACCGTATGGAAGCCTCTTGAATCTGAACCTCCCATCAGGGGTGATGAATGTAGTTAACTTACGACACTCAGGTTCAAGTTCTATTTGATAAAATCCACTATTTGCATCCAGTTTGGTGTAAACAGTTCCTTCGGCAATCTTCCCCAGGGTGCTCTCAACTGTCGGCATAGGGTAGAGTTCCCTATCAACAGAATCATTTAGTTTCGTTAGATCCACACACAGGCGTATTTCAGAGTTTTTCTTTGGTACGACAACGATCGGTGCGCACCAGTCTGTTGGCTCGTTGACAGGCTCAATTATGTCCGCCTTTTGCAATTTATTTAGCTCAGCAGTCAAACTACCAAGCAAAGGAATGGGAACTCTGCGAGGTACTTTCAGGCTAAACGGTTTAGCATTCGCCTTCAGTTTGATAGAGTACTGTCCTTTCATTTTTCCCACTCCTTGAAAGAGTTCAGGGTAAGCCTTCATGACCTCTTCCTTAGACCGAAGCGAGGGAGTTACTGCACAGTCTACTGCACGGATGCTAACTGTACCCGGCACATCTTGCAGGAGTCCGATTTTGAATGCCCCTGGGATACCCAAGAGTAGTTTAGGCGTATCCCGGACAACGTAGACCTTTTCCACAACGGAGTTATCCTCAAACCCGAGCGTCATAGCGACATAGCCAAGGGTGGAAAGTTCCTTATTCCCTGCAGTCATCAAACGTTTGTCGGAGGGTCTGATGGATCCATATTGACGCTTGTATATGTGCAAGGGCATGACTGATACTTGTGCGCCAGTATCAACGCACCATGTAAGCAGGTCAAGGGCAACTTTGAGCTTGACAAACCAGCCAATATCTTCCGCTGGTTCCACCGTGCTAATGGTCAGCCCCTGGTGTGGGATTTCAGGCTCCATGTTAACTGTATTGGTATTGGGAGCACTATCCAAATCTACAGCAGCAATCACGGATCCCACAAAGACTGGTGCGATGGGACTTGAGCGTCCGTCCACATCGTCTTCACCAACAGTATCGGATTCCACGGAGCGTATATTTGTCCGAGTAGAAGCACGGCAGACAGTTTCGAAATGTCCTGTTTTCTCACACACCGAGCAATTGTAATCGGCAGCAGGACAGAAAAATCTACCAAACTGGTGCTTCTTACCACAGTATTTGCATTTTATCAGCGACGTCTTGGCATCCTTTCCATCCTTCTGTCGAGCAGTAGATTCTGTTTTTAGTGGAGGTTTCTTTGTGACTGCATCAATCGTAGCAGATTTATAGGACGCGACACCATGTTTGACGTATTCGCGTTTATCGATGATCGATTCAACTTTGCGCAGTGTCAAGGTTTTGGGATCCTCGGCGAAGAGTTCTGACAAGGTACCGGCGTCCGTACAACACAGAAGGAGTTTATCC
>ATSW01015008.1:0-12383 GCA_000444245.1 Botryllus schlosseri | reverse complement strand
GTCTCAGATGTCTTATCTATTCGTCCGAATGCTTACAGCCAATTTGATACCGATCTCCTAATATCATTTACACTGGCGATTGGTCATTGGAATGGTAACTGTATAATCCCAGACAGTAGAACGCTGTCCGACTTGTAGTGGTAGTCAGTCCCCCTTTAGGCCGTGGAATTTATATTGCGACTTCAAATTTGCGAAACGCGAAAACAGTTATCGAGGAAACATATTGGTGTACCGACCACTTTTATTTCCAAGTCGTGAGAAGATCGGTAGTAAAATAACAAGGTCGCATAACAATGGAAACATAGTATAGAACAGTCATAGCAATACAGGAATTTGACGCAGGAAAACATACATTTTAAGGAATGTACAATTTAAGCAGTCTCTGAATTTCCTTCTTTTGCAACCATTCTGTTTCCATTGCGCAATGGTGACATTTGTGGATCTTTTAGGCTAAAATAGCTCACCGGGGATGATCTAGTTCACTTTCTGTGCAGTGCAGTATTGTTAGTTTGTTTGTTCGCGCAACAAATGTACACTTCAGTATACGTATCAGTTACGTACAAATGTCCATTATTTGCTGATGTTATTGGGACTTTCGGTGTTATCTTATTCACGATGTTAGCCCTACAGCGGTATTGCCAGTAACCCGTCGGTTTTATTCATTCTAATTCATTGAATAAAAAACGATTATCTACACCAGTGATTCCCAAGCGCGGCCCCGAGGGCCGCATGCGGCCCCCAGATAGCCTTGTTGCGGCCCTAAAATATATTAAGAAATCGATTTATGACAAAAAATAAAATTTACATTTATAAAATACTCTTGCTTGGCTTGGCCTCTGTAGTTTTTAATTATAGAATTGCAGGAAAGTTGTGAGTATAGACTGCTAACGTTACGTCACTGCTGTTTCAATGCAATGTGCCCTAACTTTCCAGATGAATGAGCAGTAGCTATAGATATAAATAGGTATTGATAACTTTCAAAACCGGAGGAAAATCCTGAAAAAATGGTAGATTTTTCCCACTTCGTGGTCGCTTGACTAAAAAGGAAATAGAGGCTCAACTCCCGGAAAATACAGTTTTTCTTTCACATTAACAGGTGGTTGACTGAAAAAAAGGTCAACTTTCCGGTCCAGCTCCCGAAATAGCCGCCGTAGCGTTCCTACAATGCTGACTTAATGTATATCAGTCGAATTTGACCCTATATGTAACCAAAATCCTCAAAAAAGAAGACAAAACCTAAAAAAAGAAGACATTTGGGCGTCCTCCGAGGACACTTTTAAAAAATTCAAAAAAGAGGACAAATGATCTTAAAAGAGGACGCATGGTAACCCTATGATAACTAGATGTGCAACATGTGACTCACGGTTGAATACGCCGAGATGCATACTGCTTAGCCGGCTAAAAGCAGCATAATTGGTAGTTCTATAGCCAGGGCCGTAACTGCCCCACCCCAAAGCCCCCAATTGAGGGGGGCCGAGCTCGAAGGGGACCCAAAATTATTTCGTGAATTAGCATAAATTATTGAGTATTTTTTGAAAATTTATACAACTCTTTCAAAAATTTTTTGCGCCTTGCGCGATTTTAATTCGCCACATATCTTCCCAAAGAAAAAATACGCAAGATTTATAGAAATGGGCATATCAGCGTTGGCCATGACCGCACCACAACGCACCAAGACATATAAAGTTTTAGGCCATGTATCATGTGACTCCAAGAAGTGTGTCAGAACGATCGGCAGCGAGAAAGCCTTATCCGTAAAGGACTGCTTTTATGCCGACCAAAAACTTCGAAATACCAAAAACTCTGTTATATATACAAACTACATATAGGTTTATTTGTCCATATAGGCGCCTAAATGACTGGCCCCAAATGTTCTTGTCTTGGCAACCTGAACCTCACAAGACAAATACCATCCCGCAGGAAAGAAAATTATATGCCAGTGAAGACATACCAATCTGAAATCGTGTGATCTTTCAGTTTAGTAGGTCTGGGCAATTCTACATTTTTTGATATAGCAGACAGGATGTCACAAAATAACATCATGTAAAGAAGTCATACCTAGGTGTCCGCCCGCCCGAAGATGTTTAATTTTACGGGGTCTAAAGTTTCAAAGACACCTCTCACTCAGCTCTACCGGCAAATCTGATTACGTGGGCAAAGAGGACAACCATGCAATTCCCGATCTTATTCACCGACTTTATCATGAATTATCGAAATATTCGCGCATCGCGCTGTCTCACTAAACAGTACAACTTTAATTTCGTGGCAAAAGCAAACAACGTGATGCGGCGTCAGTTTATCACGCTATGGGAGCCCGGGGTCTTGACGAAGTGCTGTTACGTTCCTGCCAACGGGTATACCCCCTAAGATGTTCAATTACTATTGATGGGGTCAATACCTTTTCAAACACACCTCACTCAGCTCTACCGGTAAATCAGATTACGTGAACAGAGACAGGACGAAAATTGATAGCAATACATGCAATCCCCGATCATAATGACCGATTCAGTCATGAAACTAAAGAAATTATACTCGCGCTTCGCGCGTTTAGGCGAGAAAAGCTGATTCACTCAACGGACACCAATGCAGCAGATAAGTAGCGGTACAAAGTGTACAGCTTTGAAATCTCGCCAGGGCAATAAAACTACTCCGAAATAGCCATGATGACTGTTTGGGTCCGTTTCATAGCCGTAGTATTCGTGCGGCCCCGACCGTACTCTGAAATTCTAAATTTGGCCCTCACACCGAAAAAGTTTGGGAACCACTGATCTACACTCTTTTATCGCTCGCTAGCTGACGCTAGAAAATGACCAAGGATTTTCGATGAGTGACGTGTTTTCACGGTCCAAAAGCGATTCCAAAAGACAGACATTCGTTTCTGTTTGACAAACACAAGGTAGATATGGGTTCGCGATGAGTGTGTAGTCCTTTATTGATCGATAAATCCGGAAAATATACATACTATCACCTGATCAGTGAAATAGATATGCTGATCGTAATTTCGAAAAAGGTGTGATAGACTAGCTCACCTTAGTTAATAATTCCCTGGAGATCTTGTAGCGCTGGTTTCACAATTTAATTACTCGTATTCGGTCTATTTATTTTGCGGGAAATTATCGCGAGTTGCTTAGAGGAGGTCCGTAAGTTACTGCAAATCGTAAAGACGGTGGATTACTCCGTGCCCTGTATCTAATCGACAGGGCGCGCGGAGTTGAACGGCGACGCATTTCAGGGTTTGAGTCATAAAGGAAGATTCACACCAGGGTTCTGAAATAACTTGATAATATTTCGCTATCGTACTGTCGATGAAGGTGGCAGGATATACTTTGAGGAATTAGCATGAATTTTTGGGAAAGTCGCATATAATCGTACTTTCTCCCCACCGCGTTGTTATAACGGTCGATTCGAATACGATACGTCATATCTCGCAGCGCCAGGTGAGACATGAACCGTCTGGTTTATCTTGTTGGCAAGCGATAGTCATAGGAAATGAAGCGAAAGAAAGCATTATATCACGGATACAGTCGACAGGGTGTAACTGCCAAACAGAATTGCTGCTTTAGAGGAAGACTAAGCTCACTTTATTTTCGTATGCGGAAAGATAACCAAGGTTTCGCATGATGAAACTTACGCTGACTCTAGCAGGATGTGAAAACCGAATTAACTTGACCGTTTCGATTTTCCCCCCGGGCAGGACGATATCAATTTCTCGCCTCTGTTTAAGCGCAAATTTTAGATATTTTGAGAAAAACATATATATAGATATCAACATCAGCTTAATGTAGATTTGAAATCTTGTTACGTTACGCATGCATGGACCGTAAAATGTCACGTTCGACGTCATTTGTGCTGTGGTCATACGATAAACGCGGACACAAGTGTCTACTTTTTCAATGAGAAGCTTCCAGATAAAGGTTTAGTACTGAGGAGTTAGGAAGAATTTCGTTGCATGCTTATAACAAGTATACGTGATCGATGAGGTTTTCCACAGTGCTTTGTGAATTCGATGTGCTTATAGTGTATAATTTGGTGCTTTACGCAACCTACGCTGCGGTAAATTTGTCTTTGACAAAATCTTTCGAACCAGAAGACATGAAATTACTGCAGTTGAAGGCAAGATTAGATGTACGATTAGAAAACCAGTGTATTTTCGTAGTCTCGAAAACGTCGTAAGTCGGGGAAACTCCAACAGGTCTTATTTCACAGTCCTAACGATGATTTACGAGTGATGAGAATGTGCCCGCGATGACTGAACGCGCTTCTATTCTGCGCGCAAAACTACGGCGATTTTGCTACAACGGTACATCCGGGATTTAATTACCCAGACAGTAAGAGAATTAAGTCTGTCAAAAAAGCTTTATTACGAAAAATTATCGACCGCCCGATGCACACGACAATTATTATGCGGAAGATCACGTACGATTCGCGATATTAATTCGTGCGTACGGCGACAAAATCAGATAATGGTTTCTGCATTTCGCATTGTCTGAAATGGAAAATACGTAAGTGTCATCAGATGCTTATCTATTCCGCCAGTAGCGTGATGCCTTTTCAAAGATATCGTATCACAGTTGAGGATTGTTTATCATACGTAATTCGCTTGAGAAATTGCTTCTTGCATTCGCAATAATGTCAGGATTGTGTAAGAATTGTCACGTGCTGGTGAAACCCTATCATCACTGCGCGCTAACGTTATATTTAGCAGGCCATTACCGGTACCATTCCGTCTTATACCATATATAGCTTTCCCGGAATTTTTAATAAATGGCATGGAATTCATTACGCGTTTGCATGTAGGGTGAATGGGTATATCTTGAAAACTATTCAGCAAGGGTGCTTGAGAATTGATTCAAAATTGTTTATTCTGTTCCAGCCTAATTTTTATATAGCTCATTAATTTATTAATAAAAACAACATCTGCTGTGGATTGTGACATAACTTCAACGCATGATAGACTCCCGGGAAATACTGCCTGCGTAACATGAGTGTGACGGATATGGTTCAAGTGCTGACACATAAAGACCCTGCTCATGCGAGTGGCGCTCTGTTGCGGTTGAACGATTTGCGAAGAGAAGGCATACTATGCGATCTAACAATAAGAGTGGAAGGCCGAGAATATAAAGTGAGAAAAATAGTGGCCGAGACGCAAAAATTCAATCCCGTGATCAATTGATTTTCTCCGTCGACAGGCTCACAAAGCGGTGATGGCGGCGTGTAGCGATTACTTCTTGAATGCAATTTGTGGCGGCAAAACAACCGCTACCGTATCCACGGGTTCACGTGGTTACGTCACAGTCGACTTGGAACACGTGACGCTGCGTGGTTTTGCTCCGCTGCTGGAGTACGCTTACACCGCAAATCTTCAAGTCAATGCATCGGATGTCATTGACGTCCTCTCGGCAGCCAGTTATATGCAGATGTTCAAGGTAAGATAACCACACAACATGCGGGTCTTGACCCTCGTCCATTTATCACCATCAAGCAATAAAAGTATCGATAGCGCCGCAAGTTAAAGCGGCTCACACTGAGTAATTATTATCCCGTACCTTACACATCTGACTATTTCGTGGTGTCTGACGATACACAACATTCTGCTCGTCATGCACAAATCCCCGCCCGGATGCTAGCGGCCAATTTTCTCTTGCAATTAGCCTACTGAGCATCGTCGCTGTGTAAATTTCAGACTCGAGACTTCCTCAGTGATATTACTGGTGGGGGATCAAGCAGGTTTGAGGTCATATGCAGTAATAACAAGTAAATGTTACCGTGATGACTAAGACCATTGCGGAATTGTCGCTGTCGCAAAAAAACGCGTCTAGATCGGTAATGTTCTATCCATTATAGAGATTGCGTTCATGATAGGGTTCACACTTTCGTTAGAAACATCCCCACCCCTTAATAAATATTATGAATAGAACGAGCTTCCAACATATGCTCCAATGAAATCCAAATGAAAGCAATGCTACTACGTCTGCAGTCCCGTTTCATTCACATTTCCGAGTTTACCTTCTAGTAGTTGCATGAATTACAATGAATACAATGCTATAAAGATAAGAAGCAACAATGTGCTGGGAGCAAATTAATCTTATGCAACGTACACACTGCACAGTGCACAATGCACAATGCACATACATGGAATGGCGTAAATGATTAATTGCTCCTCCTAAGACGGTCCTGCTGTTTAACGGCAGTAAAAAATCAACATATTGAAGGATAGTGTGACAATACTACGGTGACACATAATGAAAGCTGTTGGTCACGCATTTGTGAGAAAGGCAAATCGCGAAATAAAATTACTTTTTGTTTCATGAGGAACTACGTTTTGGTAAACCAATCATGCATGCGCGGCCGCCATGTAAACAGAATTGCGTTATTCGAATTTATATTACTGCATATTTAAGCCACGGGGTAGAGGTGCTCTTTTCCACCTTTTGGATTACGCTATAGTCGGCTAGTGTGACGATTGTTTGTTTTTTTGGGTATTCATGGTGTTTGTCGACTACTATGGTCATTTACACCAGGCCGATATTCTTCTTATTTTCCGTAACTGCCAACTTATAGCACGGCCCACCTCTAGGCTTTTGTAAGACACCGCTGACGCGGATGAGGTGGCGAGGAGGAGCCTAGTGTGACGATTGTGATTTTGTGACAATACCGCCGCTTTATTTCACTACTAGAATGTTCGACCCACCAGTCATTTATAGGTACGCCCGTTTTAGTAACAGGGTTTATTGCCGTTGCGGGGTTGTCCAATTTGACAGAATATATCTCGGCTCAGTAACTAACATCTATGCATAACATGATTGCTCACTGGAATCTAATCTTCATCCGGTAATGCTAAATCGCCTGGAGAAATAGCCCGTTGCTTGTCTCAGATATAATAGCACCGATATCAAATTTGGGCAGTCTTTTGCGATGACACCCGTTTTTTCATATGTCTGCCTTTACGGGAAACGCATGATTCCGCGCTGACCGCTTTGTTTACGGTGTCTGTTGATGATAATTGCCTGCCACCGGACGAGAATCGATTCCAGCCGAAGCGGCGGACCTTCATGTGAAACATTTTGAGTCAACGTAATTTCGATCCAACGTGTCGAAAGGAAACCAAGCTTCTCAATGACATGCCGCGGCGCGAGAAGCATGCGGGTGTTGAGTTTTCGTTTTGTAGCCAATTTTCCGCAAAAAAAAATGCTGCGACGGCATATACCCGATCGCGCGCGTAATAAGGTTGTTTTTGTTTAGGTTGCAAGCGCGTGCTCTGAATTCATGAGGTCAAACCTGATGTGTTCGCAATCGCGATTTCCGAATTTCAATAACAGCGGGTCGCGCAGTAGGTCGCCAAAGCAATCGTCTTTGCCGCTACCCAATTTGCCGTCAGAGGTTTCAAGCCTGCTCAACGCAGCCACGGCTGCCGGCCGGGTGGGCGCTATGGGACAACCGCCGCTTTTGATACCAATGCATCATTCACTCGCGTATGACGTTGGGTTTCATCAACTAGCAGCTACTATGTCAGGTAAATGATTTTCATCTCTGCATATCCATTTTCTGAATCTCTTATGTTAAACTATTGCAATCTCGCGAGTATCTCAAGGGAATGCCCGCTTCCTCAATACTCTGTCATTCACCGGAGTGTGATGCGTACAAATGTAATGCCTTTATTTGCATCGGTTACGCTCCGAGTTAATTTGGATAGTGCTATGTGTGTTCGCATGAGTATTCTCCCTCCGGCTTATTATCGCGCGTTTGTGGGTTGAGGTATTCGGTCCGCGACTGGAGGATATAACTAATCGGCGGCGTGTTCGAAAAATTTCACTGCGACGCCGAAAATTACGGCTGAAGGCGTGACATGCAGGGCAATTTCGGAGCGTTTTGATTCCACGGAACGTGATATCTCTTCCCAAATGAATCATCATATCCTTTAACAAGTGGAGCGGTTGAATGGGTATGAACTGTGAGCTGTCTTGACACAAAAAGGTGTAGCGACGCAAGATTAAATAATCACGGGCTAAACAAATGCTTCGGAGAAACGTCCCGGTTAACGGTCTCGAGTGTGCTTGCTCTTGCAATATTGCGATGTATGGAAAAGAACTTAACGACGCCCAGTTCTATTCATAGTCGAGTTGTTTGTCTTGCATCGAGCATACTAGGAAAAGTGAAGTAGTATGGCCCTTGGCGTCGCGTCGCGGCTGCTTAAAATGCGAAGGTGAAAGGTCGCGCTTCGTCGAAAATCTGCTGGATAACATTTTTAATAACGTTTCGCGAGAACACAATTCCGCTAAATGTTTAGAAATTCGGCCTTTTGTTGACAAATCAATTTTTGTGCTGTTCCCGGTAGGATCCCAAGCTCTCACGCTTCGAGACAGCTCTTCGCCGAGCCAACGTAATCTCACACAATCTCCCAGACTTTGGACGCCCAATTCCGATTCCAAAAACGACGCCTCCGTATCGAGATCTTCTACACACGGTAAGCAGATCCGATGCAACCTATCCGACATAGGTTAATCCGCCACCAACTAGTGGCTGATAAAGTGATAATACCCCTGACGAGTATCAGCTGTAGATATTCGGGTTCATTTCTATATGAATATATTATTTGACTCTCGAAATCATTGCTTTTTTATAGATCATGCGATCCGCGACGCGTACAAGCGCAGTTCTTCTGGGCACGGAAAAGGCAGCAGAAAGTCCCTCGCCGTAAAGCTCGAGGCTCGCACGGACGACGAAGACTCGCCTTCTAGTTTGAATGGAAACAATAACGAAGGTACTGGTTCCCTTTTTGCGTCGAGTGCTATTTTACTCTACAACAATTTCACATTGTGATGAAATACGCCGAGCATTGTCATCGTCTCTCGAACGAGTACGCGCAATAACACCTGCTGACAGTGCACGTAGAAACATAGTCCAATCTATGCATCGTAGTAGTCTGTCACTGATGGACTTGTACAGATGTACAAACTACTGGGTCTTCAATTGCGCAACTAGAACTAGAAATAACGACCCTTATAAACGCGCAACTAACAAAATAAAACACGACACACCAGATTCAATTCTGAAGCGACTCAGCAATTTTATACAGCAAAGAAATCTTGGAGATAGAATCGGCCTTTCAAAAGGACAGGATTTTTGGTTTGAAATGGAAGGGGATTCAACTGACCTACTAAACCCACCCCTCGCTATACGCCACTGTTATTAGTGATGATACTGAGGAAGCAATGGTTGTATCTTGTATGAACATCACACAACAGAACACCGGTATCACGATTCACGTCTTACGACGACACGAGTTTTCTCGTTATTCGGCAACTATTTTTTAAATGCGCAACTAGAACTGAAACTACTCACTTTTCAAATTCCGCATCTAGATCTAAAGCTAGAACTACCTAAATAACAGTAGTTAACTGACAATCGACAAACAAGATTGGTAATTTGCTTAAGTCCGACTGATGACGCAGGCTCATAAAGATTACTTAACCTTGACCCTTTTGCGCCTGCTTAAATTAAACTTTCGGTCGCTTACCGTAATCAAATCTGCGGTTCGTCGCAGTTTTAACGAATGTCACAGGCGATTTATGTCGTATTTTGGAACTTATGCCTCCGTGAGAAGCGTCGCAAAATTTGTTGGTTTTGATATTCTGTGTATCGTATCTATTGGGCAAAATAACTTTTTATTTTGCGTTTCACCAATTCCGATTCACACATCCTTAATTTGGCCACTGTGGTTTTAAACTGGCCGGTTTGTGGTCCGTTGCAATTCAAGAAATCCGCGTTACCAATAGGGCGCGGTTTCTAGTCAACTTCAAGACATGTACTCGCCTCGGAAGTCGGAACATCATGTCCGGATCCTGTATTGCGCTTGACAGGAAATGTACTTGCGGTGTGTTGATACAGCAAACCAATGTGGCGTAAAATTAAATTATTCGTGGCATCTATTTCGTCATATATGCGATATAAGATCCTTTCACCTTTTTGTCACGAATTCAAGTGACAGCGAAAGTCTTACTTCTTACTGGTGTTATTCAGCCTGGCGGCGATGTAGGTGGTCAGTAATGTCGCGGGTGCTTTGGGTTCTGTTTCTTAATATCAGTCTTGCTGCCGTATCCAAAGTCGCGGTGCATGTCCGGCGAAACAGTATCTCTTTCCTTTCATCGCCAACGCCAGTTATAAATAAACGCCCGCCTATAGTCGCGGTGCAGTTAATGCTTGATCAAAAAGTCCTTTCGATAGCATCGTATAAGTAAATATCATCAATGGAATCCATGACATGCGCCGTGAGTCACATCTTGTACTTATGCGAAATTATTCTCCGACACGCGGCCCCCTTTGATTGTCGCTGCGACGGGGCGCTGGTGATTCACAGTGTTAGGTCTCGACTTCACGCATGCATCACGGTACCGTACGTTATTACTATGTCATCGGTGTTACTACATTTGGTGCTGTTGCCGGGTTGCGTAAAGTTAACGACGGTCGACTTCACAGTTGTGATTTAATATTGTCACGTTTAGTAATATTCTCCATCATGCCGCGGCCGTTACCGCAAGTCATCGGCAGATAAATTTCCGAGGCTTCCTTACATTCACTTTCGAAATGCGCTCGCCATTTGTGTTCCAAGCAAACACGCGCAAACGGTCGCGTCCGTCTTTGTATGCATTGTGGACCTTTGAATCGAATTTTTTTTTGTTCTAATGTCGAAAACTGACCCCGCCTAAGCACACACGCTTTTCAAAACAGATAAATGCTTGTATCGCACGCATGCTGAGCGACGCAGCAAGATCTAGTTAGCTATTTGCCACCATGAAAGGGTCTTGTACGTTTCCGCGATACGGAACAGCCACAAAACTTGTTTACTTACAGTCCCATGGCATGGTAAATTGCACCGAGACCGAATATCCAGGTTACTTATCTCTTACTACATCTCGCCCACGGCTTGCGTTCATGAGAACCAAACCGTGTCGACATTATTTTCGGAGGAAAAACATGCACCTGCACTGCAGGATGTCGCGACATAAAAGAGACTGGGAACCTGTCTCGAGGAGAGAGTACAGTCAACCAGTTCAATCGATAACGGACACGCTCATGAGTTTTAATGACGCGAGTGGACTAGATCACGTCGCAAGAGCTGCATAACCGTTAGAAGGTTGAAAGTGCACCAAACGGACGTAGTGACTGTCATCTGCCATCAAGCTAAATATTTAACTTCATATTTTAATATCGTTTGCATTAGCTTTCATAAGAAAATTTTGAACAGGCTACATCCTTGAATCTACCAACATCGCCTTTGTTATCAATGCCGTTAACAAAAAACTTGGGTAAACGATGTGGCGGACACCGTGACACGATTTCTCGCGACTTAGTTTGCCCGATAACGATTGAACTGACACAGTTTAAGTCGCGGGGTATCCTGGTGACAAGTAATGCTAAGGATGATCACGAAGCAGTAACAGTACATGTTACTCACGTCACGTCAGCATACTGCTATCGGATATATGGGAATAATAAACTTGTGCACGCAAGGTCGCTAAATTTGCGATCCTGCATCGGATATTATAAACTGTTCTCGTCTCTCCGATGCCTCACGGCAGTTTATGATCGAGTTAACTCCGTCACAGGTTCGAATTTCATTAAAACTCCTTGCACCATGTCTTATGAGGGAATTTGTTTGTACACGATTGCTTGATGAGAAAAAACGATATGAATCTTCTTCCAGCGGCATGCCCTGTGAACTGTTATTAACGCAAGCGACTCATTCCTGCGTTTTATTTGATGTGTCTTTCGTCACATGTGTGCAAACATTCGATCTCCGGGCGTGCTACGACTCTCCAATATGCAAGTAGGCTACACATCACTCGAGATGTACCGAAAACAGCTTTGTTGATTTCACTGCGATGAACAGATAGCGCTTGTTACATTCTTGGGTGCACGTACTCGAGCAGGATAATTACGACAGCTTAATATGAGAGCATGACGCACCGTTTGGCGCGGGAAATTATAATGGTGCCACAGTTTTGCGAACCCTACTTCGTAAAAATGCAATATCACCTGTACAAGTGTACAACCATCACTCCGTGTTCCAGTTATTACGTAAAGGATTCGATGCGATCACGCTGAAGTGACATTACGGCTTGTAAAAACTGGGACCATTCACGCGGAAATATAACTGCTGCCTGCCATTAGCTAATGTACTGTTTGGTAATGCTTCCGACGCGCGGATATCATAGCAGCATCTTACCGTGTATATTTTAATATCGTAAATTTATTACTGCCCGTTGACGCAGTGATATGTCAGGTTAATTTTCGAAAATAAAATGAATTGGGCCACCGTGATTTAAAGAGAAATATGTATCCCGGAAGACACGCATGGGGGCGTCATTAAACCCGCCCGTACA
>ATSW01015005.1:0-14101 GCA_000444245.1 Botryllus schlosseri | reverse complement strand
AGGGGAGATGTGGTACCGATGGATCACTGGGACCGAAAATACTTGAAAAATTCTCCATGATAATTCCATGATTACACTCCATGAATTTGTCTACAATTGCATGCTGGCAGAATCTTTCCTCACATGCAAAAAAATTCGACCGGCGTGAGTTATGGGGTCTGTGACGAATGATTTACGTTTTAGGGGGTGTAAAGTAAATTTGGATCGACATTTGCATTTTTCTATATCACCTTTCAGACTGACAAACCCGACATAATTTTTGATGTGAAGTATAGGGCTTGTATCAGGCTATATAATGGCACATATTTTTTTAATCAATACCATCCTCGAGTGGACTATATTCAAGTCAATTTCAATATTTATGGGGTGGGGGACCTACGGTACCATAGCCAAATCAAGCAAAATAGATGGACCAACTAATTACTTAACAACAGAAACTCGCCTACATATATATAGGATGTAAATCATAGTTACCTGTGGTGTTTTATCGCTATTACGAGGTATTTGAAAGTCAAAATGTCGATTTGCGGGAAATATTTATGTGGCATTAATTTTGTAAATTTTAGCGTAAATCAAAACAATATTTTATGCCAACATTTGAGTTGATATAATTTAATAATTCTTGAAGGTCGCGACGAAACATTCTTCATTGACTTGCTGTAGCTTAGCTTATAGTACACAACAAAACAAGTGAACTAATTCGAGTTTTTGAGCGTATGTCTCATAGGTCCCATGGTCGTGTGCCTTTGGACCCACCGGGTGGGGACCGATGACACGTTCGAGCAACAAATTTGAAACGTTTATAAATATTTTTTGAAAAGGCGGATATTCATGTAAATGTCTGCGATAGGTAGAGCTTGTATCGAAGTGTTGAGATAGCAAAAGATCTGCTATTCTCGGCTGATAATTTGAGGACTAGAGATCATTTTGTAATTTTTGATCCATCGGTACCACATCTCCCCTAACTATAGCGTGCTCTGTCGTGGGCGCGCGTTCTTCTTGGTCCGCGGCTCGATAAGTCAAAGTAGACAAGTCAGCATTGCTTTTTTATTAAAAACAACTAAAACATGACGATGCTCATCCGACGGAGAATAAAAGCGACTGGCTCGGACGGCGACTAAAAGTCGACTGCGCCTCGGACGGTGACGAAATGCGACTGCACAACATAGGTTCGCAAACAGGAACAAATAGCAGCATGATTGATGATCAGTGCGGTCGGTAATCAACGTAATCAGGGAGCGGTTACGCTACATAACTATGATTTACAGCCTATATATATGTAGGCGAGTTTCTATTGTTAAGTGATTAGTTGGTCTATCTATTTTGCTTGATTTGGCATTTTCTCGGGCTCTTTTACAGTCATTTACTCCAATCACTGTTTGCACTGGGAAGGGTATGGTTTCGGCCTTCGTATTCCCGAACGAGTACTCACTGATGGACCTCGAGAGCCAGCAGATGAGTTTCAAATGAGGCATGTCGAAAGTATTGCCTGCTCAAAACAAGGGGCTGTAGGCAAGCAGCTGGGGATCTCGACCGCAGGCGTCCCCCAGTGAGCTACCTGCAAGTCCCGCCTTGAAGCACTGTGAGAACTCGAGTGAGAGTCGAAATATTCACTTGCTCAGGCATAAGCACGACCTGTCCCCAGCAGGTCCGAAGTGCTTGAGCGAACTGTTACTTCCTAGGCAGGGGTTTTCTCCGGGCACTCCGGTTCCCCTGTGCAATAATGGAAGAATAACAAGCCTTAGTGGCGCTCAACTCCGACGGCATGGAAAAGGGCCTGAGGTTAAAGGGTACCTGGTTCTACAACCAGACTACTCAACGGGGAGGTAGGCTGCGGCCCCTCCAGACCGTGGGAAAACCCGCTATAACGTAGTGGTAGCTTGCGAGCCCCAAAAAAAAAAAAAAAATGGTACCATAGGTCCCCCACCCCATAAATATTGTAATTGACTTGAAAATAGTCCATTCGAGCATGGTATTGATTAAAAAAATATGTGCCATTATATACCCCGATACAAGCCCTATACTTCACATCAAAAGTTATGGTGGGTTTGATAGTCTGAAAGGTGATATAGAAAAATGCAAATGTCGATCCAAATTCAATTTACACCCCCTAAAACGTAAATCATTCATCACAGACCCCATAATTCACGCAGGTCGAATTTCTTTGCATGTGAGGAAAGATTCTGTCAGCATGTAATTATAGAAAAATTCACGGAGTGTAATCATGGAATTATCATGGAGATTTTTTCAAGTATTTTCGGTCCCAGTGATCCATCGGTACCACATCTCCCCTACTTTTGCGCCCGCCCAGTTTGAGAAGCACTGAACTCGAGCATCACACCGGCATAAAGCAATACTACCTTGTTCGTGCCAATACAGTTTGGACTCATCATTTCTGAGAAGAATATGCGTACTTTTTTTTATCTATTTTATACCCATAATAAAAAATCGGTGCCACCGAATTACGTGTATGGCGAAGAATTATTTAGGTTGGATATATCTCGCCCAAAAACTCAACTACGTTTATTTCGAACTTGCCCGCCTACCTCAATGTGATGTTGGCGGTGCATTTTCAAATAAACATGTCCTTTTCTCCGATCCGTTAAAAGCTACAACAATCTTCTCTAATTTTTATTACTTTTACGCTAATATTAGGGATCATTTGTAATAATTTTTGCGCCGACACATTGTCATTTTACGCCTAAATACACGCACCTCGCGTCATATTCCTATTGTCATATCTACTATAAGGCTTATCAACGTATTCTGTTCTGCACGGTTCCCTGCACCAGTAGGCCTAATATATTTTTTAAGTTATTATTATAAAGTTATCTTATTACATGGAAAATATGTTGTTGTTGTTGTTGTTGTTGTTGTTGTTGTTGTTGTTATGTTGTTGTGAATGCAATTTCTGGTTCAAAGCAGATTTTGCAAGTCCGATGCGACGAAAAACAAATCTGAATTATTCGCGGTTTATTGTCCTGCTATCATGTCCTTTGTCCAAGATTTGTTCCGATGGATTTCAAGGAATAGTATATATATTGTATTCAGAAATTAGTCAATATTGAAAACCTTGAGAAGCTTCGTATGAAGGCGGTGGCATCTGTTGTCCTACGGCCGGACTATTCGTGTAAGGTGGTGGTTGATTGGTCGTAAAAAACGACTGCCCGAAACCTTGTTGCTGATTGCTGTATAACATCGACTGATCCTGCGGGTTTTGACCGCCGAATTGAGTAGCCATTGGTGATCCAAAAGCGAACGGTATATTGTTTAGTAGAGGTGGAGCGTTATTTGTCATTTCTGGGTTTTCTGGCGGAGGCATTCCATTGGTGAAGTTGAGGTCGTTCGGATTCTGGTTGCCTGCATTTCCGGTTTGATTTGGATCGAGTGTCCTTGTGTACCCGTATTTCCAAGCCGCGCATATTCCCGCTATCCCCAGACCGACTGCTCCTTGAATGACCCCTCCGATCCATGATAAATCAAAACCTTCATCCGCTTCTTCGAAGTGGTCGTAGCAATGTTCAAGTTCATCGGGCGCGTCAGGCTTCTTTTCGTAACTCCACCACAGCGTTGGTCGGCACGGAACCGTGAAATTCTTTAGTGTAAATATCTTTGATCGACAGACCGGTTCTGACTTACTCTTGCATGGACTTTGACAATTGAAGTTCTCTCTAAAAAGGATTACTTAATCAACAATGTAGTACAGCGAAAAACGTCCCCCCTTGTTGATCATCTTGAGAATGTCGAGTTCTATCGACTGTCGGTGTGTAGATAATATCGTGTCTTTATCACACTTTGAAAGAAATCGGTGTCCGCAATAAGAGGTAAAAGATATCGGTAATATTCTTGACACCACAACATCGGATTAGAGAATCAAAGAGCTACAATCTGCGACTGCAAGTCTCGGAATACTGATAATTTCTGACAACTTGGATGTGTCCCCATGCAGTGATTCTAGTTTATTTCATGTCCACCAATCATGGCGATGGCTGCAAAACCGTCCTAATAAATGCACCACAGTTTTTTAAACTCGCCTTCTTGTTAGATGCCATATCTGTTAAATATCGGTCAAATATATAGGGCTTATCGGTATCGGCTAAATGATCCCGTATTGGTCGAGCTCTAGCAGCAATCTCTCAGCGATTTTACTTTAACCCGCCCACACAATGCTGCCTACAATGCGATACACAAGACACACTGCGATGTACGAATAGGAGATCAAGTACGGTTTCTCAACCTAATAACAAACCAACTCGACATCACGAGCACAAGGGATGTTTTGGAACGGGAAGAACTCTCATGACGATCACTGAATTATGTTTTCCTTGACTCGGATTGGACATGTTTTGTTTATATTCGTAACTAGCCCGACCAATATTGAATTTCGGCCGATACCGATAAAGCCGAAATCTAACACCTTCACCGATATATTCAACGGATATTCAAATAAGGTGGAATCTACCTTAGAAGCAGCATTTTCAAAACTTCTGAGTATTTATTTCAACAGCTTTACAGCCATTGTCTTACTAGAACATGAAATTAACTATAACGGCTGCATATGGACACCTTGAAAGTGTAAGCTGTATGAAATAAGCCAGTCTAGGATTATAGTTTTCTGACTTCCTAACATCATGTTGTGACGTCACGAACATTGCCGATATTTTTTCACATCCAATGGCCGATACCGATAATTCGTTCAAAGTGTGACATCGACTCGATATTATCGGCGAACCGATAATAATCTCTATTCGTAACGTTCATTTCAAAGTTTTGCTCAGTTATACGCTGAAGCGGAATTGACTTTGCTGTTGATGTAGGATCGCGTACATTGGGACAAGACGTATTCATCAACAAAGGTTGATTGCTGCCTGATTTGAGCCCAATCTGACCCCGAGAACCTGTACATGTGTACATGTTTGAGAAATGGCACAAAGTAGTATTACTTTTCCGAGTACTTAAGTAGGCTCGACATACTTGCATTAACTATAATTACTCAAGTGCGGGCATGCATGAGACTACTTCCACTGCCACTGAAAAGTTTTTAGTTTATTTTGCAAAACCATAGGCTTAGAATAGGCCTACTTACATGGAAATTGCTACTGGTGTTACTTCTACTCGAGTAGAAATTTACGACGCTACTAATCCTACTAGTTCTACTGGAGTGCCAACGATAACTACTTCGGCCACTGCAGAAGCTGCCTTCGAAGTTCCGATTCTTCGTTTATGATCGATATCATAGTAAGATTTAGATAATACTCACCGGCATTCACCATCCTCCGCAAAATGACATTTCGTGGTTTCTGATAATGCGCCATTCGTTATGAATATAACATTAGTTTCAGTTGAGTAGGCGATATTATCTGACAAGTCTGATATCTGAGAATACAATCGATCGACTCTGAACGAGTAGAATTCTGCATTATATTCGCCGTCCTCGTCAGACGTCGAGCAACTACTTTTCCTCAAAACGTCAAGAGTTGCCAACTGGTTCGACAATTCGGGTTCGAATTGAGTGATGTGGCTATACAGGCCCAAGTTATCCGAAATCATAACTGGGTGGTACATCATATAGCCGTCCGTGTTTGCCAGCGCACAGTATTCCTGGCATTTCGGATCGATATGCGACAGATGATCCTGCCAAGGTATATTCAGGAGGCCACAAAATAACATCATGTAACGAAGTCATTATACCAACGGGTCCGCACGAATATGTTTAATTATTATCCAAGACACCTCACTCAGATCTACAGGTATAAAAATTGATAGCAATATAAATGCAATTCCCTATCACATTGATCGATTCGATCATGAATTATAGAAATTTGTCGCGCTTCGAGAGGTTAGGCGACATAAGCTGATGCACTAACGAGTACAACGTATCTTGGTGATAAGTAGCGGCAAAAACGTATAGCCTGATGGGGTCTGGGGTATGGTTTACTACCCTATGGAGGGGTGGGGGGAGACCAACGTTTTTTCAAGTGAGGCTGACGAAGTGCTCTTTCGGTCCTGCATAGCACACCAGTGTGTTGCCACATCTTCTCATGTATACCGCGAATCTTTTTATAAAATTCGAAAAACTGTATAGTGAAAATAAGCCACTGCTTAGAATCGACGTTTCCTGACTAAAAGGAGACGTTTTTATGCTGGCTAGTTTTGATAGCTACTTGTAATCCAGTATAAATTCACGACTATACTTCTACTTGAGTAACGCCGCCTATTTCGACCGTATCTGATTCCGATTCATTGCTAGCCGGCAATAGGACATATCCTGAACGGAGACGGGACAAATTGCTGTCACTTACAAGACATTATTAAATATTTATTAAATGCATGAGGTGGTCACTGACTGCACTGACCATGGTCAGACGAAATACTTCTACTTTTCGAAGTAATTCAAGTAGAATTCGCCTACTTCCACTATTCCCTCTAGTGGTTGTGATTTTAGATTACTTCTACTTCTAGTTGAGTACCGGCGATGACCACTTTTACCGCCTCTAATTAAATATGCATATAACTATATAAATATACACACACACACATTACCTTGATTTGCCAGAGATATATATCGAACCCGATGACACCGAACACATCCTTTTCTGGCGAATTTGTCGGATAGATCAAGGCTTTCGCGAACGTAATAACCCATTCGCCGGTAATAGCATCCAAATAGGGTGTCGACACGACGAATTTATTTTGTCTGTTGCTCATAGCCGATCTATACCAGCGACTCTGCCGCGGATCGTAATTCTGAAACAGATGACACGATTGAGTACAAGTAGCCTACATTTCAATAGTGTGCTGTTTAATAATGGACATGAAAGTTCCGCTGTCCAAAAAGTCTATTGAAATACAAATACAATATTTTCCTGAAATATTGGGTTACCGTGATACAGTCTACTTTGAAAAACTAGAAGCACTTCGTTTCTGACCATCTCTGGTACTCAAGTAAGTGTTGCCTACTTGTAGTACTTACTCGAGTGGCATGCTTTAAACTACTTCCACTTTTACTCAATAGTTTTCAGTTTTTAGGCCTACTCATTTTTTACTTGGGAATCTCTGCTTTTATACTTGGGTAGATATTTACGAAGGTAATTCTGCTCCTGATTTCGTCTCAAATTTGACCAGGTCTGATCGAATGTTTTCAATGTTTATGTGGACACTTGCCTTTGGTAATTGACTGCCTGGCCATATTCGCATAACGCCGTTTACGGTTGCAATATATCTCCAAAGCGCAATCTTACCAATGTGCGTTTCTGGTAGAACCTCAATGATCTCGCCTTGTTTTCCTTCCACTCTAAAAATATAGAATGTGTGTGTTAGTTGCAGTTCATGCACAAAATACGAAGATAGGTCACTCGAATGTGAGGAAAATGTCTTGTCTGGCCTGATCCTTCACGATATTCCCATCCTCCTTCATCACATCTACTTGGTAGTCGCGGATCATATCTTTCGTTTCCATTTCGGAGAAACCCCTGCCAACGAAGTTACAAGCAAAGTTACGATGTGACATTCTTTGCGGAGATGTTGCGAGTAAGAATGTATTTTCGTTGCTGCAGAAATTGAAATGTTAATTACTCCGTATCATAGTGGCGAGATAGCGTAGCGGTATAATCCGCATCTACAACACCAATGGATTGTGGGCTCGAGTCCGGCTGAGGTCGACTCCAGAATTCCTACCTAAGTGTTCAAGGTTTATCTAGGCTCCTCCTCGCCATATCATCGCGTAAGCGGTGTCTTACTAAAAGCCTAGAAGTGGGCCGTCGGCAATTACTGAATCAAAAAGAACGAATATCGATGTGGTGTAAAGGAACATTGTAGTCGACGAACACCATAAATACCACAAACAACAGAAACAACTAACAACCTCCGCACCATGGGTATAGGGCCCGAAAAGTATGTGCATGCGACCAACAATTCACTGTTCGAAATAGTTGGTGTTCTAAACATACAAGATAGGAGGAATATCGAAATGGCTAAATCCCGAAGTTTACCCGTATAATCACAGATGGTAGTAAAGCGCACCTAGCTCGGTCTACGAAGGCGTCTGCTGTCATCTGAACGGTGCTCTCCAGAAACGCCAGTTTCCGTCCGTGCGAGCAGGCGTGTTCGGAATCAACGAGGTCAAGTCTAAAGTCGGATTGACATTTTAATTGCTAAGTTCAAACGAGCAACATAAAATTATATATTTATGAAAGTATCGCTGACGAGTAGGGCTCGACAAAATTGAGTGCCTGTGTGATTGGATTCCGAATCGAGTATACGGCTTCGAGTCGAGTATTTGAGCATTAATACGTGACAACAGTATGAGCAATGTTAGAAGTACAAATATTTGCCTTTTATGGCACTGCAAAGAATATAATTCCAGACAATTCACATTATAGCTTTCAATACAACATCCATTGTAGCAGTATATTTATTAAACTCGAAGACTTTTCGGGTGCCTCTTTTCAAGAGTTATCGGCACACTAAAGGGATTTAAACAGATTTAAAAGCAAAACCAAAAAGGCAAAGTATGACGCAACAATCAAAATCACAGACCATGAAATTCGCATCGTATCAATGGCAACAATAACAAACTACGAAGTATACGGACATACGGTACTATAGTAGCAGCACAATTTGTAAATAAACAATTACACGCACGGAACAACACGCACTAATGAGAAATTTGTAGGTTATAGAGGAAATCTTTCTGTCTGCATAAAATAGGTTTGCTCAACTGAATAATAGTAGACTCCAACACTTTTAAATGAAACACAGACCTACCACGCGCAATGACAGTGAACATATTGTCATCATAGTGCTGTGCACAGGTGATTTTGATTGTTGCGTCATACTTTGCCTTTTTGGTTTTGCTTTTAAATCTGTTTAAATCCCTTTAGTGTGCCGATAACTCTTGAAAAGAGGCACCCGAAAAGTCTTCGAGTTTAATAAATATACTGCTACAATGGATGTTGTATTGAAAGCTATATTCGAGTTCTGTACCACGAACCAGCTATTTAAATTCACATTATATTTGTGACCTTGTCGACCATACCTATTTCATTGCACTTTTTGACAAATATGTGGGTTGATGACGACTTCACTTACATGTTCATGTGCTGTATTACTACGACTAATGGAAATTTCAAAGATACCACAGTAAAAAGTGGTATCGAAGCGACGATAAATCAACTCTTAGTAGCAAGCAGCGTATCGTATCAGTGCTAGAAAATATCATCTTTAACAGCTTATCATTAGAAGTAGGATATAACACTGGAATCATTGTGACCAGTTCTACGGGCGATTTTTCAATAATCGACTGTAACTTCGTAACATTCACTCTGCCAAATGTCAATAATTTACCTGTGATAGGTGAACGTGAACCCTTCTGGCTTGGGAAAGCTCATATCATAGTCCAGAGAAGAGTTTTCTTCTACTCCTACGCATATCACGTACAGGGACAGTCTGGTTTGTTTGCATGACACTTCATATTTCTTCCAAACTGCTTCCGAAGCATCTAAAGCCTTAGATTGGTGACACCAATTACGTGGGTAAATGTAGGCTTCACGTAACATTGTATACTGTATCTGCAATACCATTTCAGGCTTCCATGCTGATTCGATTTGTCCGCTGGCAACACCGTTTTGGATGGTTGAAAAAATCAAGTTTTCTAACCCATTACTGTGAAAAAAGTAATGAAATAATCTCTATATACTTTAAATATTACTACAGGACGTTCATATTCGCTCTGTTATGAATTTACTTTGCTGCGATCATGATCCAGGTGAAATCCGCGGGATTTTTATCATTGATGAAGAATACTGGATTTTCACAAAAAATGTTTATAGAGACTAGAATATGCCAAGGTTTGTATGTGAACCCTAACCTCTGTATATTCATAGTTTGCACCATCCCTGCATTACGCCCTTATACATTTATTAAGTCTACAATTGAATAATATGTTCTTATTAAAATGAACCCGAATATTTTCGGCTGACACTCGTCAGGGGTAATCGTCAGCAACTAGTTGAGAATTCAAAAGAACAGCTCATATCAACAATCGTAACACAAAATATGACGTCACCAGCACGAAATGTCGAAACGAGAGCGTTCAATGTACTATATTTAGATAATACACGAACTCTTTTTGCTGACACAGCCTTGGCTGGTGTATTTTGATAAAATTCGACTAAGGCACACAAATGAAAGTGTGAGCGACCCTTTCCGAGTATGCGAAATCTGTCGTCTTGATAATTTTTCGCACAGGCAGGATTATCCAACAAGTCACAACAGCGAAGGCCAACATTTGGCCACAAAACAGACCCCACATTATCAGACTTGTTCACATCAGTCACCGATGGTATTCAGGTGGTAGGAGTAGAAGTAGCGCCGTAAATTTCTATTCAAGTACAAGAAGTCATTTTAAAGTAGGGTTACCATATTTTGGAATGGGAAAGGATTACACTTTTTAAAAAAACAACGGTAAATTTTTCCCACTTCGTGGTCGGTTGACTAAAAAGGTTCAACTTTCCGGCTCAGCTCCCGAAATAGCCGTCGGGGCGATACTTCAGTGCTGATTTACTGTATCTCAGTCGAATTTGCCCTACATTTAACGAACTAAAATTCTCTAAAAAGAGGACAAAATCTTAAAAAGGAGGACATTTAGGCGTACTCGGAGGACATTTTCAAAAACCTGAAACAGGAGGACAAATCTCTCCAGTTGAGGACGTATGGTAATTGGTAATCCTATTTTCAAGGCATCGCAAACCTACTTCAAACGTGAATATAGAACAGGGAAGATTTGAAAAATGATCGAGGTAATAGACGGAGTTTTTAAAAGTAGTTTTGGTCTCATGCTTTTAGTAGCCGGTTGCAAGTGGCTACTATTTACTGCACAGCAAGCTTGGCTCGTTTTGCACTATGACGTTCTCCTGCATTGCACAAATTGGATTAGAATTAGATTACCGACGTTTCGGTCTAGTAGCCTACATATAGGTGTGAAACATACGGCCCGGCAAACATACGGCAATTCTGAGGAGATTGCTTATAGAAATGCTTATATTACCCAGCACAATTCTGACAAATGTTCGGATGTTTTGCAGGAATCTTTAACTTCCACCAAGACAACAAATGTCGAGTATGTTCACAGGCCACATTATTACCACCTCCCTGCGGTATTGTGGTTTCACTCTAGCTACCTCTAGGAACAAATCGGTATTTTTGGCACTCGAGTTCAAGTAGGCTAAAACGGGCACGCCGAGTTGAGATAATTATGGAAAATATATTAGTTACACGAAAATAGAATTCAAATATCAGCGGTCGCTCTGCTGTGTCACATCCGACTCGTGAGGTCCCCGGAATTCAGAGAAACACGACTCGTGATTTAATAATAATAAACGAAGCTCCAACGTACGCGTTTACAGTTTAGTATCTTGTACTCCCCTTAATGCATACACAAGCGCCAGATTACGACTAAAGCAAAGATATCATAGATACGTGACGACTTATATCGTCGTTACCGGTTTTCACATTTTCATAACTGTATTCAACCGGCCAATCATTATCATCAAAACTATTTTTCGCGAATAAAGGTGTTGCTATACTTCCTATATTTAAACCCCTATTATCCGTGAGACAATTGTAATATACTATGATCTATATATGCTTGATCATAAAGTATATTCCAGTGAAAAGCAAAAGTTGCGGCCGGAGACCGATTGAAGGTTTGAATCCGGCCCGCGACATAATTTGAGTTTGACACCCCTGTTCTAATTGGACAACTAGAATTATGTTATAGTCTAGTCCTAGTTTAGTCCGTTACCTACCTAGCATGTAGCTCACGGACACGGTACATGGGTAGCTCCGGATGAAATCGAGAAATAGGAGCTAGCAACGTATGACTGATGACATAACCGTCGCTATCCGCTACGAATCCAAATGCATCGTTCCTCACTTGCAAATGTATCAGAGCGTCTTGGAAGAGCGCTTCAGCGCTGAAAGATGCGCTCACAGCCCCTTGAAAGGACCCTAAAATGAGAGGAGGTTCTTAGGCCACTTGTTAGAAATTAGGAGATGGTTTATGTATGTCAAATAACAATTAGAAACTTTTCAGCTTTTTCGGATTAAAATAAATTTAGGATTATCGCTACACAGTAATTTCCAGATTAGATTGGAATTCAAATTATATGAATCCACAAAAAAACTTGGAAATACAATTTGCTGGGAAAGCAATACATCAAAAGTCCAGTCCAGCTCATATCAAATCAGAGTTCATTGGCATAAGTACGGGAAATGCACTGTGTACATCAATGTTGCCTCGTTTCGCACTATACATAGAGTTATTCTTCAGCATTTTCAGGAAAAGCAGAATTTTGATTCGAATTAAATACACTAACTTTTCAAGACGTGTCAAACTCGTGGCTCACAAAAGCTAAAAGACGCCAACGAATTGATACCTTATATCTGTCTTGTGAACATACCAGCCTTCATCACACTTCTAGAAACAGTTAAAGTCAAGTTTCCATCCTTGATCGCGTGGTCGTATCTCGGCCATTCCCAATGTGACGAATTGTTGCCGGCGTTCGGAGTGTGTAAATAGTACGTTGACAACTCTTCTCTAGCGAACCGAAAAACAACAACAAAGATTGTCATGATCTCACTTCATGGTCTTCGCGAATTGGGGAACACATCTTCGGAATGGTTTTGCTTCCAGAAAAGACAAAAATTGTGGTTTCATTCTAAATGAATCAAACATGTACAGTAGATATAGAAAGCAATCACCATTTGAAATCTCCTCAGAACGGGATGTATTACACGATCGGAAAAATTTTCTTATCGACTGTAGAAAGTAGTTTTGCAATATAGCTGCACAACTTTTACGAGTGAAATTGTTAACAGAACTGGGCGAAATATAGCCCCTAGCCCGCAGTGACTGAAGATATTTTCAAACATGTTTGAAAAAGACATCGAAAGTATTGATGTGTAATTGATGTGTAATTGATACATACCTAAAGTACTTCCAAATTGAAAGATGTTTGAAAGATCTTTGCGGCTAGTGCCTACGCAAATGGGTGTACATTTGGCGAAATAGCCAGTTGACATGATTGAGGGGCTATTTCGCTTGGTTTCAATTACAATTACACTGATAAAAGTTACGCAAGCATATCACCAAACCACTACCTTAGTATGAGAAGGTAAGTTATTTTGCTTCAAAGACCTTGAAGTGGAACTGGAGCTAGTCTAAAAGCATGCCCACTTGAGTATGTAGTACAAGTGGGCAAACCCTAATAGAGTACTCCAAAAAAGTCCAATTATTTCATTAGCGACACATTCGTATTCAGCAGAGTTGAGATGAGTAAAGTCATGACTCCAGTCTCGTCGGACTCAAATCGCAATTTTTCGTTGACTCGAATTGTCTAGATTGATTTTCTTGAAAATGAACCATGAGTCGACTGGACTCGAGTCAATTTGCTTATGGAATAGACTTGTACTCGAGTCATTGCACATGATTCGTCGAAGTCATATGACTCGACACATTCTATATGAATTATCATCAAAAATTATCAAGTATTGTATCAGCGCCGCTAATTGATCAATAGGCCCAGAAACATACTATCATCTATATCAGTGGTTCTTAACCTTTTTTCGTCCAGCGCCCCCTTTCAAAAATTATCGTGCTCCAGCGCCCCCCTCAACTTCATATTGTAAGGAATGTAATAAAGACAATGAGTAAGAGGGAGGGCCGTAACAGCACTTCGTCAACACCCCTAAAAACGATTGCCTTGCGCACCCATAGCGTGATAAACCGAACTTCTGAGGGCTTCGCCCCCACGAACCCCATATCGTGATTTTGATGGTCAGCAAAGTTTGTGTGGCCTGGTCGCCCTAGGTACCAAAATTTGCTATAATGCATGGTAATTGCATATTTTCTATAATGCATGGTAATTACATTTATAAGTCGCCATAAACTTTTTATCCTCTCAGCCCACGTAATCAGATTTACCAGTAGTACTGAGTGAGCTGTTGTATAGGAAAATAAGGGGCACGAAATTAATAATTAAACATATTCGGGCGTTCCCGCAGGTACAATTATTCGTTACCAGGGCCGTAACAGCACTTC
>ATSW01015004.1:0-12905 GCA_000444245.1 Botryllus schlosseri | reverse complement strand
GTCTCAGAGGGGGATATTAGGGTTGGTGGTGGGTTAAGGTATCCCAAGATTAGGGTAAGGGGAGGAGGGACATTAGGGTTGGGGGAGGGGGACATTAGGGCTGGAGTAGGATATTAGGGTTTCGGAAATCGCCACTTCCACTTGATCAACAACGTCATCTAGTGGTCACTACTGGGTATATTTTCCTGAATCAATGAGTAGGCCTACCACATTGCAAGACTCCAGGGCATACGGGAAAAAAACGGCTTTCATATCTGTATATTCATTAGCGTGGAATGTGAGTATTTGATCAGCAAATAACGATATAGCTGGGTATGGTTACCGGTAACGACGAAATCGAATATCTGGGTTCTCATGTAGTTCAAGGCAATGCATCATTCGCAGCAATTCGAGAAGAGGTTTGCGATGAGAGAAATGGACACGATTCGTGATCAACAACTCAATTCGGCAGCAAAACCATGTTATGTCTATAAGCATCTATTGCCTGAACGTCGACGGAACACTCTGAGTGCATAGAACTGCAGTTACGTTCTAAAATACATACGTTTGAAGCCTCCAATTTCCCTGGTCGCTTTGTAACGGAGGTCGAAACCTTTCGTTTTGGCGCCAGAAGTGTCACCTTGGAGATCGAATCTGACTTTGTAACCTGCGAAAAGATTCCGACTCTAATCATCGAATTAAGTGTATATTTGATGTGTTATAGGAGGCGAGCAGTCAGTCGGTTGGCACAGCTATCAACCAGTAAAGTCTTCTCTGCTAGCTTGTCGTAATAGGCATTTTATAAAAGTATTGTTGAACTCACCAAATGAAACGTAGTCTCCGGGTCTTTTATCTCCGCAAAATTTACCCTAAAAGGAATAGATAGCATCGAGGTAAATGTGATATTTAGGTGGAGGAGGACTATGAAAATATCACTACGCGACTAGGGTTGCATTTAAAACAAACGGTGTTTTAAAACACTTCGTTTGAAACATGTTTTAAACAGTGTTTTAAACAAATGCCTTTAAAAAACGATTTTTTAACGTTGTCTAATTATGCCATAATTGTGTAAATACTTCCGGCCTACGGACGGTTTTCACCCAATATAGTGGACGTGGGCGATGTAGGGGGGCAGGAATCGTCGAAATCATCGTCGGTTCAACAGCTATAGCATGTAGATATAGATCATTGGTGCGGATTGAGTGTTATTATGATGAAGGCCGCTAACCGTAAAAACGCTGCATAACGATGTAGTCATGATTAAAGATATTTTTGGTCTGTTTATGACAGTGGTCGGAAGCCCCTTTCGTCGAAAGAGCCCTATTTACCCAACATTTTTTCAATTGTCAATGCTAATTCACCGTGACGTCAAAATTAAATATTCATGACGTCATGACTGAAAAAAAACACTTGTTTTAAACAAGGGCCATGTTTTAAACATGTTGGTTTTAAATTAATTTTTGTTTTAATTGCAACCCTATACGCGACGATAAACCGCCCTCGAAGTGTTAAGACGTGTACTCACCATAGAATGTCCCACTTTGTAATCGAGTACCTCAACGAATTGGGTGTAGCAGTTACCTCTTGATCCAGTCATATTTAATGTGTGAAAGGCAAGCTTTACTTTGTACCCGGGATTTGATTGGATTCTGTAAGAAAAATTGGAATGGACGTTTTTGTAAAATGTTATTTGCCACTTCAGGCATCAAAGAGACATGGAATGAACTACTCCACTATCAGCTTTCACTATCTACATGTCAAGGAAAAAATTCATGATATCTTACACCCAGCTGCACTGTATTTGCGTATTTATCCCGTTTGGAAATCCAGGGCTCTTGAGGCTTCCCCATTTTCCTGGAAACGCATGTATGCTGTGCATGCAATGTTTCCCTGCAAGAAAAAGCACGGGATATTATGGCATTAGAATTATTTATCGCACTACTATAGTCAGTGCGTAACAAGAAAACGTAAATACGATACACTTACATGCAGGGTCTTTAATAGCCGCTATCGTGAATGACACGAGAGCTGTTAGAATAACAAAACCTTCGCCAAAGATAGATATTTTCATTGTTGTCAAATCACAAATTTTGTTAGGCCAAATTCACACAACCTGAAATATAAATATTTCAGAGAATATTTTATGTGCATGGCGGTCAATTTCAACCATGGATAGATATCCAAACCTCGTCAGGCCTCACGTTATGTATTTTGAATAGTTATGTTGTTGAATGGTTATAGTATACTAAACTACTAATTGCAGCACTATCTAGCATCGTTCTCAGTATCGTCCTGTAATTATCTACGGTTTTGATTCATGCGGTTTCGCAAGGTACAAAACTAAATCGCAGAACTTCGTTAATTTCACTCTGAAACTAAATAGAACGATATAGCTGTAATATATGTGATCGCAACACCCACTTTCTTCGTAACATTTGAAAATAATGACATTCACATATCCTTCAACTATAATACATCAAGTATCGCTGTAGAATCGACGTTCACTTGAACTCTTTCCTTATTATGAGAAATCATTTGCGGGCAAGCTTTTTCGGAATAAATATTCTATGATACCAGTAATACATTCAATAGAATCGCTAATATGACTGAGCTGCCTTTCATGTTACACTATGTACCAAAGCAATTTTAAAACTGTCAAATGTCTCAATATTCTATTGAAGTCGCACACTATTGGGAGGTCATGGATCACTCTTTTACAACCGGCAACTGGAAGGAGTCGTAAACCAGATCAAGCTTGTCCGATCATTGCTAAGTATGATAGAAAAGAGGAGTTTCCCCCTTAATTGTTGATATAGTCACAATTTATCGCTCTTTTACATTGTCAACTGAGTCGTAATGAGAAACGAGTTTGCAATACCTACCTGCCATCGAAAGGTGAATAACCCTTACTTTGCCGTGAATCGCTGTGGGCTGAACGGTTTGAATTCCATTTTATAAAATAATACTATTTACTGTGGCAAATTTCTTCGGTTCGCCATGACCAAGAATCGTGCTCGAGGCATGGCTGGAGCAAGAATAATATTTTTTCAATGCAGTGTCTCTGTTCAAACTCCATCACAGACCGTTCTCAAGATTGAAAATCCATCATTCTCCCTTCGGGCATGAATCGAACACGATGTTTGGTCATGACAAAATGACGAAATGTGCCACTGTAAATACACTTTTTTTTTATAAAATGACTGAAATTTCAAATCGGAATTGGTCCGCTGATACTCGTTGTTATTGAGTCATTTTTGGTGTGTAGCATTTGATTACGCAACGCAACAATTTAATCGTTATGTGTTAGTGAAACTTGGAAACAAGTTCCAATAGTCCTAGTGTAGACGTAAAATGTTTGAAAGGTTACGTGACAACGACAAACTGCATGTGCATAATCATCAGTATTATAGGCCTAGGCCTAACTACTGTATCAACATATTAATTTTGGTCATCGAAAAACGAGAGTTCGTGTTCAACAGTTGGTGGTGCGGGAGGTTCTGTTTTCTGTGACATTACTCTATAATTGCTTTACCAGTGTAATATTATTCCACAATCAAAATTGCGAAGGCGATTAATCGTGTGCTATGCGTGCGATGTCACGCCGTTCCTAAAACACATCGTAATAAAAATGTAATAAAAAACTATCAGATATGTTTATTTGATGCAAAGATTGTGTTCCACGCAGAGGCGGAACCGGTCCGAAACAGGCCCTAAACCCGACGGTGATATTGGAGTTCGATTTGAGACAGAAAACTGATATTCGATGCGAGATGTTCGGAAATCACATGAACCTTCTTCCTCTATCGACAAAACCGAATCATTAATTAAAACCCAATGTATCACCGATACTGTTTACTCCTGTCATTGTTAAAATTTCAGCCAATGAACAAGAAACTCTAAATTAAACCCTGATGATTACACAAATTGGATAGGAATAGTGAATCAGTTCAATAGCGTCAACAGTTAATGGAGATAGCGTGGTTAGTCTTTGTGATAAATTGATTTGCAATCCTTTACCAAAATGCTGCTTCAACTGTCCGCGTGCCATAGCCACCATTACCCGCACGCAGATTAAAGGCATACTAAAGAAATCTCATGGGTTGGTTTGGTAGCCTATACGACACCGGACCGGATCAGTCAGTTGCACGTGTTATCCAGCCATTGTATGAAACAATTGCATATCAAACGATTATAGCATTTACAACACTACAATAACGAATGACAATAAATAAATTCATATTACAAAATGTGCATTGGCCGTTCCGTCTGATTCATACCCGAAATGTTATCCTCTAACTTTCAGTCCAAACCCGACTAGGCACGACCCGACACCAGAACCCGTAAATTCCAACCCAATTTCCTGGCACGGTGTAACCAGATGTTGCCCAATGCCCATATACTCATGGTATTGTTTGTTTGTTTGGGTATTCATGGTGTTTGTCGACTACTATGGTCATTTACACCAGGCCGATATTCTTCTTATTTTCCGTAACTGCCGACTTATAGCACGGCTCACCTCCAGGCTTTTGTAAGACACCGCTGACGCGGATGAGGTGGCGAGGAGGATACTCATGGTATTGAACTGAACATCATTGCAATAAGTCAGGGGCTGGCAGCATACGGCCCGCGGAGAGTTTTCCGTCTTATATGATAATGTGGCCGGCGGAGAGTTTTCCGTCTTACATGATAATGTGGCCCGCGGCCCCAGTCTGCCGAGCTTTCCCACTACTTGCTTACTACCTCCGATTTTAGTGACTGTATGTTATGATATCTTGTATGCGCAGATTGCGAGAGTGGAGGTTACGCGTAAGTTTGCCGAAGCCAGAAGACTTGCATTATCGGTATTTACGATGTACTCAACCATAATGTCGTTTGTGGTAATCATGGTGTTTGTCGACTACAATGGTAATTTACACCTGGCTGATATTTCTTATTTTTTTCATTCCGTAACCGTCGACTTGTAGCACGGCACACTTCTAGGCTTTTGTAAGACGTAGGGTTACCATATTTTGGAAATCTGAAAAGAGGACACTTTTTTAAAATTTTCAGACTTACAAAACCGGAGGAAAATCCGGAAAAATGGTAAATTTTTCCCAATTCGTGGTCGGTTGACTAAAAAAAGAAAGGTCAACTTTCCCGCTCAGCGCCCAAAATACAGTTTTTCCTTTCACATGACCAGTTTTTTGACTAAAAAAAGGTCAACTTTCCGGCTCATCTCCCGAAATAACCGCTGGAACGTTACTTCAGTGCTAATTTACTGTATCTCAATCGATTTTGCCATGTATTTAACCAAAATTCTCAAAAAAAGAGGACAAAATCTCCAAAAAGAGGACATTTGGGCGTCGTACGAGGACACTTTCAAAAAAGAGGACAAATCCTCTTAAAAGAGGACGTATGGTAACCCTAGTAAGACACCGCTTATACCAGGGGTCGCCAACTCAAAACGGGTCGCAGGCCACTTTTCAAATTTCGTAGAGGACGCGGACCGCATGAATTCAATATCGAGATTAATCTGGCCACACAGTTGAACAACGACGTTATCTCGTCACCTACTCCACCCTAATGAATTGATATCTTGGTAAATTAGGGGTACCTGGGTTATCGAATGCCTTGAAATCTTAATTAATAGGGATTGCATCGTGTGTTGATTGATCAGATAGAAGCAGACATGGCGGCGCCCGTATGACGATGCTATTCTCAAATTCACATTGTCTTCGTCATTATCGGCGAGTAATAATGGCTTTGACGTGACATTGCTGTCGTTAAAATACATTCATTTAATACGATTTATTCGTTGTATATGTGGATAAATGGGCGAATAATGTGCAATTCGGCCCGCCAAGTACCTAATTTTCCTATATCCGACCCGCCGATTGGAGAAGTTATCCGCCCCTGCAATAAGTAGATCTACTTACTGGGCTTCACAACGCAAATCCATTGAATTCTAGAGCATAGTTCGCCCTATTGACATTAAGGAAAAGGATTTGATACTTGTTATGCCATGTTTTGGTTTATTATTATTGAAGAAATGAGAACTGAACAATAAACAATGAACATTCTAGGTTGCGTAAGTTAGGCTTCGAATTTTCAACGCACTTGTCCAAAAATTATAACTGCATGAGCCACGATACTAAATGAAATCCTTATCAGTACCGATGCAAAACATTGTTCAAATACTGCTCTATTACTCTCTCCCGCGACATTGCTGCCCTTAATTTGTCACTGATCTTGGAAGCGACAGGTTTACCGACCGTAAATCTCGGATAAACCATGTTCTTTAATAATAAATCCTGTTTACAGCTGACCAGAACATAATATTCTGCCTGAGAAAATATGACTCAATACAGTGTTCTCCGTGGTTTTTAAGTTTCATCATTATCATTGCTAACCTTCTCATCAAAATGACTAAGAATATTTATACATCATCGTATATTCAGAGATTTACAGAATACACTCTATTCATAATCTGTAAAGTCATTGCACACGCAATATTAAACACCAGGCACATTCTGAGATATTTTCTATGTGAACACTGAATATGTTGCATTAACTCATCGGCATCTTCGCAGCCTAGGGCTATTTTGAACATAGCCTGTGATGAGTTTAGCGGTATGCGAACTAGAAACTCAAGTTTCCTTGTTGCGCTTCAAGCAGTGTCGACATATCCGTAATAAAGTCGCATCTCATCTTGATACATCTGAGATTACGTGACAAGTTGTATAACAGGTTGACGTTTTCGCCTCTCTTGCACGCGCGCGTCGTTTTTATGACAACGCTGCTTCAACGTATTTTTGTCGCAACGTTGCATCTTAATTGCGATGGCTTATAATTAGGGCAAGTTTTTGCAACTTTTGCAACTTTTCTTACAGCTTCCGGCAGCTTCCTAAATACGTGTAAGATATGTAGAATGCTGTTTTAAGCTGTTTGAAGGAATCTTATAGTGCAACTTTTTTCAACTTTTGTCCATATTTTTCATGCAACTTTTTCGATTTTTCATGAATGTATTTTCGATTTGGTGAAATACACGGCCAAATTCGGCTGAAACACCGTAAATCAGCACCGAAGTAACGCTTTTACGGGTATTTCGGGAGTTGAGCCGGAAAATTGACCTTTTTTTTTAGTCAACCAAGCAAAATGTGGTCAAAATGCAATATCTGCAACATTTTTCGAAAATAACTGAATAAATGCAACTTTCCACGAATTTAACTGCAACAAAAACTTGCCCTACTTATAATAATTGATTTTTCTGATTCGTCCACAAATAGCGGAAACAGACCATATCATCCCCTGGAGTTACTGATGACAAATGATTAACAGTGTAACACACCGTAGTAGTGGATTCAACGATTTTGAACAGGATATTCGACAGAGCTAAATGTCCCTTGATACGAAGTCGCTTACTGTGAATCAACCAGTACGGTAAGAGTGATAGCTTGGAATAAAATTTAGATTCATACCAAGCTGATAATATTTTTGCCGGTTAGACAGCGTAATATAGCGGAGCGTCTTGCTTTTTGATCGATAGGTCGTGGGGTCAACCCCAGGCCGGGCCAGACCAAAGACCTGATCAGAAAAACTGGCGCCTGGGGCTCCCCCGCTTAGCGCTCAGCATATCCGGGATAGCGTGGATGGAGCGGCCCAAGACTTACAAAGTCGTACAAGGCGATATATGCACCTTCCTTATGCAGCGGCATATATGTTGATCATGCCGTACGCACTCATGGTATGTATATGCAGATTGTAGATGCACATATCGTGTGTATGTCTAAGTGGTCTACATCATGAGTCGGTGTATATGCCGCAAAAACATCAAGGACAAAAAACATATAATGTCATATTCCTATAGTGGGTACGCTATAATAATTTGCCTCGCACACATTTTCTAGAGCACATCGCAGGGCACGCAACTGCACTGTGTACATTTCTACGATGCAGGCACAGATTCCGCAACCTTCAAAAGTATAACAATATTTTATTGTCTTACTTGATGCTCGTATGGAAACATTTACACAGGTGGGTGCGATAAGAAACACAGATAAGGTGTTATGTAGAACTATTCTGAACATCAATATGTGATATAGAAAATTCTCAGCGCCCCTGTCGCAACCGGACAATCGGACACATATTTATACGAACTTCTTAGCTGCTCATGTGGAACACATTGCCTGTTGCAATTATAGGGCTGTACACAATGATTCTAGTACTGGAATCTGAATCTAGTACTAATTCTCATGATTCTAGTCGAGTATATTGAGAGATACTCTCTAGAGAACTGAAATTGCACAATCCTTGCTACCAAGACTAAAGTTATCAATCAAAGTCGTTCAGAGTTATTGTCTCGACAATATGTTCCACTCTAAAAGCCTTAAAACCCCGATTGGTCGTAGACACGCGCGTTAGGAGAAATGACATATCTATGAAGTTGTGATCGACAAACAGTTATGTCATAGAGTGCAACGAAATAAGCATGGTCGAAAAATAGCAAATTATCTTCAATTTGGTGAGGAAGTGGCGTCATAGTCTTTGTGATAGCATAAGAGGTGCATGATATCTTAGGGTTACCATATTTTGCGATCCGGAAACCAGGACACTTTTTACAAACCACAAAAGTTAGATTGCCGGACTAGAAAACGGATGATTTGAAAATCTTCACGGGAAATACTATTGTGTTCAATAAAAAAAGGCCATTCTTCCAACTCGACTTCCGAAGGACCCACTTTATAATAAAAAAAAAGGTCATTTTCCGGTCCGACTCCCGAAAGACCCGCCCGATTCCCGATTTCGCGTCATTTATTGCGTTCTTTAGTTGTGCCTGTCCAGCGGCCTGGCTGTCAAGGATATAATGGAGGACGAATTGCCAGAAAAGCGGGCATTTGAGCGTGCTCGGGGGACATTGTCGATTTCCTGAAAAAGGAGAATTATTCCTCCTAAAGGCGGGCGTATCGTAACCATAACTTTCCATATCTTTCATACTGTTATGTGTGATTCTCGAATAAAATGGGTGGTACTTAAAATAGTCGACTCGACTCAAAGCCCAATACTCAATTCAGAGTAGAGTCACTCAGGTACTCGATTTTGCCCAGCCCAGTTAGAATGCGGCATATCAAAGATATTTCTGAAAGATGTCGCTGACTTTAAGTTACGTGATCAATCCTGATATTCCTTTGCGATAACCTACAAAGTAAAGTGACAGAATGGCGCAAGGTGTACGAAGTTAAACTACGTTGTACGCTCAGTCACGGTGGCGGCGAATGATTTTGTTTGCTCACCTTGCAATTATTTCTAATCGCTTACGTTTAGATCCGGATTTATCAAATGCGGAATTGGTCTTAAGTTCGAGGCTGCTCGCAATTGAAGTTCAAGGAAAGAGTGCGTCGACCTACCAGTTGACAGCCCGAAGTCGGAAGCACGAAAAGAAGAGGGACTTGGGAACGAGATGGCATAGTATTGGATTTTGTCCACTAAAAGAAGACCACGAAATAACATAGAAGGTGAATGCTAACCTAGCAATGTCACTGATATTCCAGCCGTAACGAAAGCACCGGTAGGCCAAGGTGAGTCAGGTGTATATTTGATAGATAGACTTGAGCAAGTATAGTATCGAATGTATTCGACACCTTCTCATGCATTGTACATTATGCAATGATTGCACCGGACTGTATCCTGGGTAGAATTGTGCATTTGTGTAATAATAAACTGATTAGTTAAGTTTGAGGAATAATCTTAGCGCTAGTGACCACTGCGGTAAATTTGATGAAACCGGACTCAATTGAAAGCTACTTTCACATTGATTCCGGAAATATTTATTAAAATATCGGAGTGCCAGTGTGGTGCATCAGCACTCAACTGCCACCATGTACATCGCGTCGGCGAGTTCCCTATTTTAGAAACTTCGCAAAGCCAGAGGGCATCGGGATTTAAAATATTTTTCAATGCCGTCGGAGATTACAGGACATTTAGCTACAATGTCTTTAATTTCATTCCAAGGTGAAAGTGATGCTGTTTGGAAAACTATATCAATTTCAACATCTCACAAGGACACTACGACACTCATTCCTGCAATATCGTTATGTCAGTTTTCACGAAGCCGCACTGCACTATCTCTCTTTTTGACGAGAGCGACCTCTCGATGTGTCTGTTACTTTCTCTATGTTCCGCGTTCTGTTTGTCTGTCCGTTTCGCAGTTTTACTCTTGCCACGATATCTTTGTGTAGGTTTTTACGCTGCCGGGCGATCTCTCTTTTTGCGCGATAGCGTCTGTTCGTCGGGTTTGCTGCTTTCTTTGTGTCGCGCGCGTTGTTTGGCCGCCTGTTTCGCAGTTTTAGTCTTGTCGTGCCCTGTTGGTTTGGCGCTTTTCCGCCGCGATGTGGATTTCAAGGTTTTGGATCCGTTGACGCGTTTTTCTCTCTTTCTGTGTCGTTTCGGATCACCGGTTTGCAAATCTCTGACTTTCGCTGTCTTCTTCTTTCGCGTTGTCGAATCGTGTCTCGTTTTTTTGTCTGCTCTGGATGAAGGTGTTGCCACCTCATCGCTGATCGTCTTTTTTGAGTCTGACTCCTTTGCGACTCTGTCGACATCTTTATCTCGCTTGCGCGATTTTTCACGTTTTTTACCGCGACTGTGCGACGGGTCCTTTTTGCGTCGAGGCTTACGAATGGGCGGACGGTCGTCTATCGTGTTCCTGTTTTCGTCAATAGTTTCCCGCGTTCCGTCTGGATTTTTTTCAGTTTTGGAAGGTTTAGGTTTGCGTGTCTTCCTCGGCGCTCTTCCAGCAGGGGTGTCGTCTACGATTGTTTCGTTTGCACTTTTGTCCACCGCGATTGGTTTCTTTTCCCGCTTCCGACGAGATGACTTTTTGGGTTTTACTTGTCCATTCGTGTGTCGCTTTTCGTCATGTCTTTTGCCCTCCTTTGGCGACCTGGTCTCTCTGATGGGTTTTGATTTTACTTGATGATAATCAGCTGCTCGTTCTGGTTTGGATGAGGATCTGGGTAGTTTCGCATCTGTGAAAACAAAATTAGCTTGTTATTTTCGTGATCGATTAGGAAGAATTCGATTCTAGTTGCTGACGATTACCCCTGTCACCCTCGTCAGCCAAAAATATCCGGTTTCATTTCAATATCAATATTTTTCACAATTGTGTACCGAAGTTCTGTACCTCCAACACAGCCTTCAAATAGATGTAACAGCAACTATACAAGGTCAATGGGCACCTGTAGCGTATTGGGCGCCATTACGACGGACAATGCTTACCGAGTAACATATTTATTTAAAATTACCTGGTAAATCTTTCTTTTGGGACATGCCGTTGTCGGAGTGATTCTTTCGATAAAGCGGTTTTTCGATAACGATTCCTGGCAGCATGGGTGACTGTAATTAGACATCAGGGTCAGGGTTACTTCGAATTGAATAGGTATATCAATAAGTATTGATATATCAGTAAGGATGTTGGGGTGTTTGCCCTGGACGTACATTAAATTTATTTTCTTCAAAATTCCATTCACCCTGTTCCAGATACTCCTTTTCTTTTTTATCATCGATGCACTTCCTAAAAGAGAAAGTCAAGGTCAAAATCGATATTCAATTAGGATTCGACCACTCGAATCGGTATCCCCAGCCCTAACTATGATATGCTGTTGTATGAGAGAAGCGGTGAATCCGCTATACCAGGGGTGTCAAACTCAAATTACCTCGCGGGCCGGATGCAGGACGGCTAAGACATACATTCCATTGTAACTCCGAAGAATAGTAAGTCACCACGTTATTAATATTTCGTCTATGAGTTCTGATACTTGGAAAATAGGGTCAAAAAGTGTTGAAACTGAGGAAAATTAACGATATTATTAATGCGAGCCACTCTATATCACTCGAGCAGAGTGGAAAAGTGGGTTGAACCGGATTGAACTCAAAACTGAACGGTGAGCACAATGACTTGTATTCGGACTCGAGTCACAACGCTATGACTCGAACTCGACCCGCCACTCACTGACTTGAACTCGGACACGACTCGCTGGTGAATCAAGCATATAAAGAAACAGACAACGTATCACGGACCATATAGGCGATAGGGGTTTTATTCGCGAATAATGGAATTGGTTAAAATACGATGATTAGCCGGTTGAATATATTTATGAACCGCTAAAACAGAGGCGGTAACGACGATATAAGTCGGCATATTTATATGCTGCCTTTGCTATAGCCGCAAGATGGCGTTTGACATGTGTGTGCGACTGTGCGTTGCGAGGGATACAAGAGATTCAAATGTAAACGCGGACGTTGGAATTTGGTTCACTATTATTAAACGATATAGACGTCACTGTACGCAGTGATGGAGAAAAGGTTTTATCGCTTGATATAGGTGAGGCCATTATAATGCCATTTAGCTTTTATCACATAGAGAAAAATGTGTTACCTCTTGATGAACACTCCCACCGTACAGGCCACCAAGGCGGAAGCAACAAAGACTATGATCGCGATTTGCCACACTGTAAGTGAGCTACCACCTTCGTCATTTTGCTCTCCGTCAACATCTGGCGGGTCATCTGCATATAAACATTTGAAAATTGGTCATAAAACCGCGCAATTGCTAATTACAGAAGTTACTCACTTGCCCCGGGTTGATTTCCTGCCCCGTACAGAACTTTTTCTCTGTCAGACAGCGACACGTCGATCTTAGACCCCACCGTATTCTTTACTTTGTTCCTACAATACGTCAAATGGAGACTGTCAGGCCAGGTATATTATTAACATCGCCATATTGTATTGCATAGATCAGCTCATGCCAGTATCGAATATTTAAATTAAGGATTGGGAAAATAATGCGAATAAATGTTAGTAACTTTAAGAATTGTAGACATTATAGCATGCCGATACCGAAAAGATCTTACTTCAGGTCCGGGTTCTTTGTTACTGATCTTCTGAAATGA
>ATSW01015003.1:0-10307 GCA_000444245.1 Botryllus schlosseri | reverse complement strand
CGACACTATTTCCCCGACATACTCGCACACAAACGAACCCACGGGTATCGTTTCAAGTGCACGCACCCCCAGCCGATATTCGTAGTGCGAAACAATTGAATCCGACAGCGCACGCCGCCAGTTTGCGCAACCCTGTTCATGCACGATTTTGGGCATTTACAAAAATTATTACACTCCACAATAGAAGGGGGGTCGCGGTAATCAAACGACGGCAAAAGGCAACTGTACGCATCATACCAACACGGTCCGCATTTGCACGAAGCGCAAGCCCTCGCGCATTGGCACGACGTCATGATATCCTTGACGGCATTGATGGTCGAGTGTTTGTTTATGTTTTTGGATATGTACAAAAACTCGTGGGGCGTGCTGACTGGGCACGGGGCTTCGTCCACCGCGTTTACGCAAGGTATCGGGATATTTTCTTTGCCGCGAGAAATATCTTTGCACAGCAGCCTCTCCCTGTCCAAGGGTTCGAAACCGCGGTGGTCAGCGACCGCGCATCGCGTCATCATGTTTGTCAGAAGATTAACTTGGCAGAGAGATGAATCTTTCGCGCAATCAGACGGAGTTTGATTGTCGGAGTTGCGGATCAGCGGGTTCGCGCCCCACGCTAGCAGCGTAACGACGCACTGTCTATTATTCTGCCGTGCTGCGATATGCAACGCTGTGTCACCGACCGAATTCTGATGGTCCACGTCAGAATTCCTTCGCAAACACATAAGCAAGATCTCCGAATTACCAGCTAAAGCGGCCCATTGAAGACAAATATTCCCGTCGTTATCAACTGTCTGTACGTCAGCGTCATAGTAATCCAGACAGCGGGCGATATCAATTCTCTCATGCTCTGCAGACCAAACCAACGAAGTCCACCCACCATCGTCGGTAGTATTGATAGCCCTTCTGCCAAACTTCAGCAACAAAAGACAAGTCTTCAAACGGCCCTCTTTAGCTGAATGATGCAAAGGCCGCATACCGTCCGTGTCGCCCTGCAGTAAATCGCTGCCCGAACATATAAGATACTTCATCACGTCGAGGTTGTTCTGTTCTTCGGCATAGAAAATCGGGGACTTGCCTTGCTGGTCTCGTAAATTCACGTCTGCACCAGCAGTAATGAGCAGGTGTATCATGGGAATGTTTTCGCGGGCGACCGCTTCATGCAGGCAAGTGCGCATATCTTTTGCGCCAGGCGGCCTGTAGTTGGGGTTGACACCTCCGAAACAAATCAACTGCAGCGCTTTAACCACATCGCCCTGCTTCACCAAGGAGAATCGGTTTTTCGACTGCAGCCTGCCCTTCTTGGGAATGTCTTCCCCCAAACAGCCCAGCATCATGTCCACGGAGCTGCGTTTCAAGCGAAAAGGCGAGTCTGCGGCTACGCGTAAGTTCTCTGGCAAGGGCAAAGTAACTCCCGGCATTTTGACGACACAATCCGGGTACTGGTCCCTTTTCTTTTTATCCGCGGACCGATCCCCCACGTCTTCACAGTCAAATTTTTTCAAATACCGCGGCGTAGGTTCTAAAGTTACCACGTGGACTTCAGTCATAGATGCGCCGCAGTGCGGGCAATCTCGCGAGTGCTGCGTCACGGCTAGGCAGTGCCGGTGAAAGCGATGCTGTCTGTCTTTCGTCGCGCTGCATATTAAAAAAGTCCCGCCAGTGCAGAAAGTCCCGCAGCACGGGCAGCACTCGTGAGCCACCATTCTCGTCTTGTGTTCGGAGCACATCGCGATGGCGGGGAGATTTTTTGAAGCGCGCATCATAAAGGATTCCGACACCGGGTTCGGGCAGCCAGACACTTTCCCGTCCACGTTGTCCAGAGCCATGCATGTGACTTTGTGTTGCGCGAAATTGATCGCGAAACGCGATTTCATGACGCAGATGCACAGTGGGCTGACGTCGCTCATGGTGCCGGTGTCGTCGAATAACGTCCGCATGTCGGCTTGCATCGACGTGGAAGTTTTGACGTAGGTGGCATCTGCTTTGTCGTTGTCTGAAACGTCATCTGCGATTTCCGGCGATTTTTTTGTTCCTTTCTCCTTACCCGAAACCGGCTTCAATTTTGGGGTTTGTTGGCGAATACGTGGCTCAGCGGGTTCGGGCAAGTCGTCAAAAATTGGCTCGCTCTTGAGTTCAATGCTGTCGGTTGTGATTTTTCCGGACTTAACGGGAGCCGAATCCAACTCGGTGCTAGCAGATCTCTTCAAAGACGCAACTTTTGATATCGACAGCCCGCCGTTTTTTCTGGGAGTTGGTGATTTCGTTTGGACAGGCGAACTCTCCAACGCCACATCAATAGACAGGCTGTTATCGTTAGAGTCCAACGTGACGTCGCTATCGTTATCAGACGATATCACGATGGCTGCGTCATTCTCATTTTCGCGAAAGATAACGTCATACTCGCTTCGGTCGACCGGGACGCTTTGCCGTTTTAGTTTCCACGCGGTTTGCAGTCCGCTGATTTCCGAAATGTACTTGGTGCAGTGCACCAGTTGCTCGTGACAAACTTTCTTGACCGTTTCCTGGAAGATGGCGCGCACCGTGGTCCTACGCATGGTGGCCATCACGCTTAAAACGCCCTTAAACTCGGCGAGTTGCTGCTCACAAATCGGATCGTGGAGAGGTATGACACATATCCTACTCTCGGACAATTCCTCGGATTTCGGGTCGAAATACGGGGTGGGGTACACGTCTTTCTTCATGCCGCATTGCTTGCGTAGTTTCGACGCGCACGTGGTGCTGGTGCCGATCCACAGCACGGGACAGCCCCTGCACAGGTTTCCTTCGATTCGGGTGATGCTCTCCGCGGGTATGAAGAGTCGGACGTGTTCTTTTTTGGGGTCGTCTAAATCCACGCGTAAACGGAAGCCTTTTTTGGTGAACTTGATACGGTTCAGGAGCTTGGACGGTTTGGCTTTCAGTGATCCGATTCGGAAGGAGCGGCATGGAATCTCAAACTTTGGATCCATGATCCGCAAGTATTACGACACAGCAATTTAATTATAAATACGGTTACGGATCTGAAAAACACAGTTACATTGTACAGGAGTTCGTGCGCAACAAGTGTTTCAAACACCGTTCTCTGGGTTGCCCGACATAGTAGCATGCGACACAATGGAAAACGACAGTTCAGCATGTTACGCTTGAGCATGCGTTACTTCAGCACGTGACTCTATAACCCAAAAACTTACCCTAACCCTGAAATCGACCCTTGTATACATCATAACCCCAAGCCTTTCCCAACTATAGATCCAACCGTAACTCACCCTTAACCAGTAATATTTAACCCACATGCCACATGTGTCGCATGGACAATTGTCGTATGCTGAAGTGTCGCATGCTCATATGTCCACGGACCCGTTCGCAAACCTCTGGGGTTCAACAATGTTATTTTCCCCTTCATAGTATGCAAATATATCATGCAGGTAATATAAAATAATGTATCAATTTTTTTCACATTCGGGCAAACATACTATTCTCCCTTCTACAGATCGCGTAGGCTAAATTCACACCGATTTTATTCGAAAGCAAGATCTAATAAGTGCAAATCTCAATTGGTTTCGAGATAAATAGCCTGTCCACCAGAGATGAGCATGAATTGGGATTTTAGACGGATTAAATACTAATTTGAGACCGGATTATTCCAATTTTCAATATACTTCTGTAACATTTCAGTCATTTTCGGACATGTGATACGAAATCAAACTGTATGTGACCTTGCATTAGGGTCTGAAACCCGTTACAGGATATGGATTTCACTACATTTAATCCAGCCATGTGCGACCAGTACAGTATAAAATGCTATGCCAAAACATATTCCCACATCCGAAGACGTCACGTCACCATACGCCAGCGAATCAGTCACGGTGAACTCATTGTCCGAGATCGCAAATCATTCCCGGTTTCGTATATCCGCCGATACCCGCTACTCCGGCACAGCATTAGCGCAGGGCAACGGCAGCGACATTGAACTTCATTCACAACGGGTAAACCCATGGAGGAAGTCGATTTTCACGATTTAGACTTCTTTTTGGACGAACTGGATTCATCTCTATCCCTGTGTCTTTTCTTAGAGCTGTGAGAAGATTTGCGGTCTTTTGACGGACTCTCCTTTTTCTCGTGCTTCCTCTTTTTCTTTTTATCCCGACGTTTCGAGGACGTGTCCGGTTCAGAATCGGAATCACTCGAACTCGCTTTACGCTTTACTTTTTTCGTCTTCTTCTTCGACTTTTTACGCTTTTTTTTCTTCGGAGCGCTATCATCGCTGTCGGAAGCCGACGTGGTGTCCTCGTCGAGCAGTTGTTGAAGCCACACCTTTTTCTTTTCTGTCTCCTCCCTTTTCTCTTGTTCGACGAAATGATACATGGGATCTTCGTAGACCTGACAAATGGCGTGACTTGAGATTTTTGTAAAAATCACACCACCGGAAACGGCGCAAATTGTGAGCTTACCTCGCGAAATTTTTCCATCGCCGCATTACCAGACTTGAACAACGGACATTCTCTATCCCCCGTCCGATGACCGTACTGCTTGCATCTCCAACCTACATCGGAATATTTTGTATTTAAATACACTCTTGGAAGTACAAAACTTCAGTATACAATCGAATAATATATTCATATTGAAATAAACACAAATATTTTCCGCAACTTGGTGGTGAATTCAAAAAAAAACTTTGTCATGTTGACAAAGATCTTTTGAATTCTATATTGAATACTAAAGTGGTTTTCAGCCAGGGGTCCACGGACCCCTGACGGTCCGCGAAGCATTCCCAGGGGGTCCGCAAAACCGCTAAATTTGTAAAATGATGATAACCTAATTTTTATTTTTTTGATTATGAAAATCATGAGACAGTTTCGCTCCATAATTGCTGAAACTTTAGGAGTCACATCGTTATTATGGTCATCTGAGATGAAATATCCGACTGTGCAAACTAATTGAATTGTCAAATTGCCAATAGCCTGCCTATGAAAACATATTGCTGTTTAGAGATGTTTTGTTGGGGTTTGTGGAAAAATGAATTGTTGGAGATGGCAAGATTAAACAGGGTGACTTCGAAATCTTCGCGAAACATTTTGGGTTTGTCAGTCTCAGCAAATTAGTAAACAGTCATTTAAAATAGAAATTCCGCAATTTCTTTCCTAATCTGTCCCAATGAAGGAATTGTAACTTCGCTACGAAATCCATTTTCTCCTGTGATATAACCACTATATAACTTCAAGATGAGATGCTATAGATAGAAATGACTAGGCTGGACGTGATATGTTCATTAAAAACGCACAACAAAAGCTGTCGTCGGAAGCGTTACGCGTTAATTACATTCTCCACCAATATGTCTTTGTGGAAATGGATTTTCGATCGGCACTTGTTCATATCAAATCGAAGACGTGGATGCACAAGAATGCACAAGAAAGAATGCAATGCACAAGAAAGATGACGGTTGCACGATAATTGAGCTAATTTTCAATGAAAACTTAAGGGGGTCCGCGGGGGTCCGTGACATTTCTGAAGGGGTCCGCGAAGACAAAGCGGTTCAGAACCACTGCCCTACTACTACCTGACGATTACCCCTTACGAGTGTCAGCCGAAAATATTTGGGTTTACATCAATATTATTATTTATTATTCAATTAGGTATTTTGTATGTACGCTGCTAAATTCGCACGTGGTCAAAGAGGTCTTATTTTGATGCAATGACAACTACAAGGCATGCTATTACTGTCGCCAGCAATCTTCAGCTATAATTCGTTGCAAACATACAGTTCTTGAAAACTTTGCCTAGGCTTTCAACCAGGGTTGCAATGACTCGAGTCATGACTCGACTCGAATCATGACTCGACTCGAGTCACGATTTTCTGATGACTCGAGTCATTTTCTCAAAATACGGAAATGACTCGACTCGAGTCATTGCGCACGACTCGAACCAAGTCATATGACTCGAGACTCAGACGGCCAAGACCTACATTTCATTGTAATTTCGAAGAATAGTAAAGTTAATACACTATTGGAATTTCGCCTGTCGGTAATGGTAAGTGCGACCATAAAATAGTGAGGAAAATTTTAAGTAAATTATAAATGCGAATCATTTGATATCACCAACCAGAGTTATAAAAAGTGGGCTTAACAAGACTTTAACTGGAAACTGAGCAGTCAACACTATGACTTGGACTCAGACTCGAGTCATAATACCATGACTCGGACTCGACCCTCTGCTCGGTGACTTGGACTCGGACTTGACTCGAGTCAAAGCTATAAAATTGAGATTGACTCGTGACTCGGAGCCTTGTGACTTGGTTACAACCTTGTTTCAACCCATTGTCGGAATAAGATTGTCCAAAAGAGGAAATTAATAATCTAACAAAAAAACTGTGACAGACATAATAGAGAAAAGAAATTCCAGATAGGTCAACACTGGCATCCAGATTCAATTTAGTTGCTTACACTGCATCACTTTAACTTCTTTGCCGAGAGGCATCCATAATCCTTTTTTGGGCGCGTTGGCGAGGAACTCTCTTGCTTCTTTATTGCAATCTTCGTCAGGGATGCAATCCTCGGGACGTTCTTCTTCATCTTTTACATATCCGGGAGGCGCTTGTTCGTAGCTAAATAGAATATGGATCCCAATTAAACAGCGGGTCGCTCTATGCAGTCTCCAACGGAAGAGGGAGCGATTTCAAAATCGATTCAAACACTCCTTGGAGTGGCATCCATGACAAAACATGCAGCATCTCCATTCTTCATAGAATCAACAAGCTGAAATGCTCCACATAGCATGAGCGTCAAGATATCTGTTGTGATATGGCTTGAATACTTCAAAGCTTGACAAGTTTACTTTACTACATGCCAGTTTCACGAAATTTTATTTTGCTTCAATTATCAGTTGCTTGATATGCTTGACACGATAGAAAAATACAGATAGCATATTCGACTTTGCATCAATTATATGGAAATCATGTGGGGAGCACATGGCCACAGAGCACCGCCTTCAATAAATCAAATCCTCAATGTCAAAGTCCAATCTTACCAAGCAAAATATTAAATTCATCCATAATCCAACTACGGTGATACTTACAAAGTTTCAATATGCTTGAGTCTGTTGATGATTTCCTTGTCCATAGTACCAGTGTCGGGAATAAGTAGTTATGTACGGTTCTGAGAGAAAGAAAACAATAATATTGCGAACGATACCAAGGATAATAAACAATATATATATGCATAATCATTTTTGACTGACAAGTATATATATGTTAACGGAAAACAATCGTTATCAGGAAATATATTTGATACTTATGCCAAGCCTTGCACGTAATAGTGACGCAGCATACGTTGCAGCAAACGACAGTGGCAATAATTTTCTGGAGTGGAGTAATTTTTGAGACTATTTTGAAACCAAACTAGCCTAAAATGCAGTTTTGCGGTTAGAAAAACAATGATCCGTGTTGATATCCAGATGATGATTACTGAATATTACGAATATCATCACATATTCGACAATTCTAGGACCAGAAATACAGAGAAAGGCATTGCATCGAAATCATGATATCATATACACAAATACATCACATCCGGGATACGATTCGGTGAAAGGATTTGAAGCGAGACAAAAAAAATTTAAAATCAAACTTTCTGAAGTTGATTCAACATCGTCGCGACTTTTTCAGCGACGTCCCGATGCTCAGCGCCGCACCGCCTGTGAACCAAGTCTAAATCGGAAATGTTCCTCGACTGCATAGCCATGTCGCCGGCGGCCCTGATATTCTTCGCCTTAATCAGCGCCAGAACGCGCTGGTCCTGCGGCACTTTGCCAATGTACTTGTTTACCTCCTGGTGAGCGCCGTACTTGGCGCAGGCTTCGATAAACGGAATGTAGCCGACGGGCGACTTCTTGCTTTTCGCGAACGACTCGAGCTCCGCAAAATGGCCCAGTTGCGCCAGACTCGCGATTCTCAAGTTCCACCAGCGCTTGTCGGACACCTTGAATTCCTTACGGAAGAACTCTGCTTTTTTCAAATTTCCGTCGAGCAACAGGTTCCATAACGTATCGTGCAGCGATGTCTGTAAGTACGTTTCTCCGGTCTCTTCTTCCAACAGCGCCTGTTGTCGCACCAGCTTCAGGTGGTCCTCTGCGGCTTTGCTGCAGAAATCGTCTCTGACCTTTTGAAAGTTGCTCAACGCCTCCTGCAGCGAAGCAATACGCTCTTCTTCTCTGAAGGTGTCGAAACTTTCGCGGACGTGGCAATGCGCCAGCTCCCGAAAATCGTCCTCCTGCTCATACAGATTCTTCACCATCTCTAGCTTTTGTTCCCGACACGACTTCACGAAGAGACGGAACGAGGTGTTGTACTGACGAATCGTCATCAAAAAGTCGGAGAGAGACCGCCGCTCGCGTAATCGCCCTATCGCCTCGTGGATTAAATCCGTGTTGCCGCTGCCGACGGCTTTCCCCAAAGCGAGGTCCGGCATCTTCATCTTAATCAACAGACGCACTTGCTCCGAAGCGCGTAATTCGTATTCCAACAGCTTCACGGCGAGCTCCTGCTTTCCGCAGTCGACCGCGCGTTCCGCCACACTCGCGTAAGACACTCCTTTGGCGTTACCAAGTTTGGCTTGGATAGACTTCGCCGTGCCTTCATCGTCGTTCTTAGACTGTTGCACTTTGTAACACGCCCAATGCGCTAGAACGCGGCTGGAGCCTCGGTTTTCCGGCATTTTCACAAACTTGCATACCCGAAACGCCATCGCAAATTGCTGGCGAGCGATCAGCCGGTCGATTACAGTCTTGACGGTCAACTCGCCAAGTTGATGAGCGGTGAGAAGAATGCCGATTTTGTCGTCACGTATGTTATTCAACAGCCGCAAAGTCCGGCAAATCATCACAAACGTGTTGGTCACTTTCACGTGAGGATGGAAGGTCTTTCCGAACGTAGCGGCGCGCAGGAGAGTTTTCTGCGTTTCAGGATTGAACTCGGACTCCGCGCCGATCATGCACTGATTAATGGCAACCTCAAGCTCGTTCTTTTCTATCAAAAGCCTCATGTACTCGTCAGACTTCTGGCTGCAAATCTTAAATTCTTTCGCCGCCGCAAGCAGCAGAGCCCCAGGCGCCATCGATCCGATTTTGAATATCCCTTCTGTTACCGGAGGCACACGTTGTATGAATTCGTGCTGTGTGCCGGTGACCAAATGCACGCCGTCGATGTCCAGTTTCAAATGGCAAGACGGCATTCCATCGGCAGGCTCGTTCACCGGAAATCGTACCCAGTTCTTGCTCAAGTCCACGAGCAGAATGGTTTTGGGCCAATACACCACGATGGCTGAACCCAAGCGTTCAATCTTACTGCTGTTCGTGCTACTGTCCAACGAATTGTCACAACACCACAGGAGTTGCTTCGGCCTGCTGCCGTTGTTTGCGTTGAATTCGCAATATTTAGAATGAAAATCAGACGAACCCATCCACATCACGCCAGATTCTGTGTACAAGACAACATATTTCCCATTGTACGAAGCCGACATCTCGATAAAGGATGTCACTTTTGCTTTCATATCAGTCGGGTGCACCAGCGTACAATCCCCTCCTAACTTGAGAAGGTAAATCTCATTCTCATTCGCCGCCAACACTCTCGGCTCCCGATCGGACGTAAGCACACACCAGCTACTCGGGGCAGTTTTCAATCCGGGTATGTCCGACAATCGCTTCAGTGATAATTCATACACATTTCTCACCAAGTGAAAGCGGTACAGACCACTCAGCACGACCAGACCAGTGCCGTAATGGCTGTTGAAGATTTTATACTCTAGCACTTTGCTGTCGCGGCACTCGCTACCCAGTGCGGACACTTTTTTGAACTCTCCATGCATGGAATAGAGAAGAACTTGACCGTCATCCTGAATACACATCAGATCTTCCAAGTGCGTCCATTCGAGACCGATAACAGAGCCGCTATTCCAACGGAAATTGGAAATGAGCACACCTGCAGCATTATAAATGCTTAATATATTTCTATTGCTTGCTCCTCCCGTCAAATTGTCATCCTTCATCATTGCAATGAGTCCACCAAATTGTGAAATCGCTACTAGATTTTTTGAAAGGTCCAACTTGGAGCTCCAATGCATGGAGCCATAGATAAGAGATCTTCTGTAGATGGCATCGCCCAACGGACTCCAGTTCAGCGTCTCATTCATATCTTTGCTACACTTAATAATGCAGTATATCCTAATTATCCTATATGCAAGATGAAAATGGAAATGATTAGCCTAAGCTCAACAGATGTAATGATAGGTTATCAAAACAATCAAGAAACAACTGTAGAT
>ATSW01015002.1:0-10280 GCA_000444245.1 Botryllus schlosseri | reverse complement strand
GTCTCAGATTTGACGTTTTACAGCTTGTAGCCTACTTTATAGGCCTACCGTTGTAGACGGCCAATTGTCCGCTCATTGTGAATCATGAACATTCAAATGAAAACAAATAGGTGGACATGGTGTTATTCAATTCAACGTACAGCAATATCCTAACTGAAGCAAAACGGCGTGGGCATTGGTTCTTATGTAAAGAAGCGCATGATGAAAAATTGTGATGTAGACACCACTGTCAGAATGGAGCAACACGGGTGTCACCAGTTGTGTACGCACAACTTCAGTGTTGTCAGCCAACAACTGCTGCTGTTGAACGTTCTTTCTCCATTCTTGGCAAGCTACTTAGTAAGGACAGTCACTTTCTACCCGAGAATGTAGGAAGGTATCATTCGTTGCACTATAACACATTTTAATTATTCCTACCATAACACGTGATGTAACTACTGGAATTCTTCAGAAGGCCAGATTTTGTGAAAATAAAGTTTTTTTGTGTAAAAGTATGTCAGTTTTTGAGTCAAAAAATGTCAGAATTTTGATTTTTTAGGTCAAAGTTTTCCGGTTTTTGGGTAAAAAATATCGACCTTCTTATAATGCTTATTCATCAGTTAAGTATGGTAGCTTTTATCTATAATAAGGAAATATGTTCGTCTCGAATTCACTGGCCTGCGAAAAGCTCGTATATTTTCGAAAGGTCGGTGAAGGCTCAGAATTATAGATGCCACGATCATTGATAGCAAGTGATAAAAATCAAGGTAATATTTTTGTTGAAAACATGTGCGTGCCGCACGTGGGGATCGGATGCTACTCCCTTTGGACTCCAAAATCTTGTTTTAATAAATATTTATTAGCATAATCCATAGTAAGTAATTAGATGCATTCCAACCAAACAGTGCAGCGACGCATTTTTCTCCTATTTCAATGTCGCCTGTGAAAACGATAAGAATTCGCTTATGATTTTCAAAATGTAATCTGCCAGCAATTGAAACGTTTGGACGTGTTGGAGCCGAGAAATATTAGATTGCTTGCGATTCGCGATGCATACAGTGCTATCAATGTTCAATGTAATGTTACAGTAGCCTACTGTACTACAATTTGAGCGTTAGGGTTGTTCAAATTTTTAAATTTTACAGGCTATTTGATAAAATTGTTAGATTGGGTTTAAAAACACTGCACATTATATTTGTCTCAATTCTTACGTGTGAAGCAAAGTCGGGGGAGTAGAATATTTTGGATTTGAAAAACGTTAGTTCGAAAACAACAGTCGAGATTGAACCAATTTTTTTAGACAACTTTCATGGGCGTACTGAGTAAAATTTGAGAAAAAAATTTGATACTTCTTAATAATTAGTGTGCAGTGATGTTTCAGTCTACCTGACAATTTTATGAACTAGAGCCAGTAAGATTTGAAGAAAAAAGTTATTTTTGAACAAGCCTATTGAGCAGGGCTACTGATAATGGCGATTTTATCCCACACAATCTAGCGTTTGTTGTTCTTTGCCAGCTCAACACAGGAATGTTGTACTGTCTTAGCATAGTGATTGAAAACGGGATTATTTTGATCTGCAGTATTTACTGCTAATTCTCGGCTCAGTTTGGTTCGTTAGCAATTTTTATCAGTTCAATACGCCACAAAATTGCGATGAAGTGAAAAGATAGGAAGGTGTTGAAACGACTTGGAGTTGTTTTTGAAATCAGACACCCACCTTGGCCTAGCTAGGCGATGTAAAGAGGAGGCATGCACTGCACACTGAATGAAAAGTGAAAGAAGATAGTATAGAAAAGCAGGCAGTAACAACAGTCCCTCATAATCTCTGGTCGCAGGCCCCTCGGGTGACCAATCCAACGTCAGTTTGAGTCCAAATAAATGAAGTTAGTAAGAACATCAGTCTGCGGTCTTTATTTTCGAAATGAATATTTTTTTCAGACCGTCCCACAAACCAAAACGGCGGAGATTCTAACAATGGCAGGTTAGTAGTACTTGTGTATCGTGTATGTGGCGTTATTTTGTTTTTGCATGACTGCTTTTAACGTTATGTGGAATTAATACCCGATATTGATATTGATTCCCTGTATAATAATATGCACCCTGTAAATGGCATGTAGATTATGGGGAAAAGCCTGTACTCATGCATAGTACGCACCCTGCACTGGCAGTACCTGGATAGTAAATGCGTTGATGTCGATTAGACAAGCTTCTCGTGTGGACGAACTTGAGCGTATGATTAGCTACCAACGATGATTATTAGTGGAAATCGATTACGCATGTAGACGTCTGCTCGTGACGATTCGATGTCATTCTGCTCTGTGATGTCACTGTTGAACAATCATGACATCACGATTGCTAATCATTATACGATTAACGGCATTGTTTCTAAACAATTATAAATAGCAGCCAAAGGCTGCAAGGCCCGAGAAGCAATAGTGTAGGTCAGCGACGATATCTTGCGCAGCAGGCCTATTACGGATGCGTTTTCTCAGGCCAACGGTGATATCGTGTGCACCAGGCCTGTTGTAAATGCTACTGTTTAGGCCAGCGATTATATCTTGCGGAAATGGCCTGTTGTAGATGTGATTGGTCAGACCTGTTGTCAACTGACGCGATTAGCAAGGATTACGAGCGCGTGCAGCAAGCAATGACCTAATTCGTTTGTTTACAAATGGCAAACCAGCTCAGCAGGAGATCGCATGCTAATATGCAGCACAGACTAATCTCCCTAATTGGCAGCGCTCAACACTGATAATATGAATTACTCGGCAGGATGGGCTAATTTGATATGCGATTGACAAACGAACATGAAGAAAAGTGCGATTCTAAGTTTCATTTCGGGGGGAGATTCTTTTCAAGAATTGTTATACCCATGCATAGAGCGCAGTTCTGCATTTTAGGACAAAAATCGGTGAAATTTTGCTCATTATGCATGAAAAATTTCAGTACTCTGACAAACACAAACGTGTTTTAAATTTCATTGGACCGTGAAAAACCTTCGTCCTTAACGTTCTTTTGTAGATATCGTTTACTGTGAACTCTGGAAACCATACTTGAATAACTTGCCTATCATAAGGATGTTTGATTTCAAGTTGAAATTGTAGCCATTGGATGCACCAACTATTTCTTTGTCATGCATATTGCTCTACCTACGACTCCGGAAATAAAATATTTTCCGTCTATTTTACAAAGCGTTCAACTTTCGATTGATTTTATTTTACCCCATGGCCCATGGGTGAGCTCAGAGTCATCACTAATATCAGTATCGCAGCCAGGTGATGGGTTTTTGAGGTTGAAATCCCTGCCCATTTCAAACTGGAAACCCCGTCGCTTTTAAATACCGATTCTATCTTCAATATTTCTCAGCTCATTTGTATTTCAGTAATTCGTATTATCAGTTATTAGTTGGTTTGTTGTGGATTTTTAAGGGTTTTGAGTTGTAGTTCTAGTTGCTACAGGGTAGTAACCAAGTCACAAGGCTCCGAGTCACAAATCAATTTCACTTTTATAGTTTTGAGCCGAGTCAAGTCGAGTCATTTTCAATTCACCACCAAGTCAAGTCCAAGTCGGCAAGAGGAGGGTCGAGTCGGAGTCATGGTATCATGAGTCGAGTCCAAGTCGTTGTGTTAACTGCTCAATATCCAGTTGAAGTAATGTTAAACCCTCCTTTTATAACTGTCTTAGGTGATGTCGAATGGTTCGCATTTATAATGTGCCTATTTTCCTCACTTTTAGCAGTTTCTGGTCGCATTTTCAAGTACCACAACCGATAGACTTACTATTGGTTACTTTACTATTCTTCGAAATTGTGATGAAATGTTGGTCTTGGCCATCTGAGCCTCGAGTCATATGACTTGGTTAGAGTCCGAGTCAATACACAGATTGACTCGAGTCAAGTAATCAGAAAATCGGAACATTACGACCCTTAGTTGCAAGTTTTGAAAAGTTTGTTCACAATTTCTATCATTAGGACGATTAATTTTTAACCTAAAAAACGTAAACTTTTAGTCGAAAATTGAAACCTTTTTAGTGACGCTGGAAACTTATTTCTGTAACTATGACTTGATTGGAACTCGAGTAGTTGGGGTCCCCCGCGGGCTGTAGTTTGCCCAACTCTGTCCTACTAAACCGAATTGTAACCCCCCTTTTTTCTTGACTGGTGCAGAAATTTTGTGCTTGTGTCCCTGTTCGTCATTATTTAGTCTGTCCGTTGCAAATTAAAGCCGGACTGTTCGATTTTTCAGGGCCCGCAAATCTGACGGTAGATCGAAGCGCAGCCGCAAAAGATCGTCCAGCAAGGGCCAGGAAAAGTCTGTTAAAAAAGGGAAATTGACAAAAAGGTGACAGTGTTGTCCTTGGGTAGTCGTAACAGTAAAATTCGACGCCGATATCACGCTAGAGAGTGAAAAATAGGAGAATGATAATTTCAAAAAGTGGCCTTGACATATGGTGTCAAATATCAAATAAAATACTTGGTATCATAATCTTGGGTTCGTGCTCCTTCTCGTGGTTGTGGCTAATATTTTCTTCTCCATTTCGGCCTTTTCACCTGACGTGGGTTTGTCATCATAATCACTCACACACTGTATGGCGAGCTTACATCTCGAAAAATTGCTCCGGCTGTTCTAGTAAATTTCATTGCATTGCACATCGTCACGCATCACATTTGCACATTGCTATGTCAGAGTCAGTCACTCAGTAATAATATCCGCCTTGTTACTGTGATAATCATCTTATGTGATTGGAAGTTCAAAGACGGCATATTTTTTCCAGGAATCCGCCGAAACCCCGTTTCGAGGTTAAAGAATATCCTGGTAAGTGTTCACGTCTTAGGTGCAATTTTGGGTTTTGAATATTTACCTTATCCTTAAATATTCATGTTTGCATCTATAATCAATATGTCCCAGTCTGGTCACCATCTGTTGCGCCATCAATCGAAAGCTGACTCTGCACTGATTACGAAAATATAAATTTTATTCCGCTCGTGGCCCTGAAACTCCCACAATCAGCCTCGAAATTTTCATTGTTATGGAGATTGGCATTGGGACGCAACAATGCTGTCTGGCAAAACGAGAGAGTAGCTCGAAAGAAAAAGCGCCAGACAGCATTGTTCAGCATTGTTGCGTCCCAATGCCAATCTCCATAACAATGAAAAATTCGAGGCTGATTGTGGGAGTTCCAGGGCCACGAGCGGAATAAAATTTATATTTTCGTCAACAGTGCAGAGTCAGCTTTCGATTGATACCCGTTTTACCAAATTAAATGCTCGGCAAGCCGATGAAAAATGACCGTCAAATTGCCCGTAGCCAAATGGAAATTGTGACGTGATACAATTTCACTGAGGCGTGAGATTTGCCTGTGTCGACACCATATAGGACACTATGGTTCCGTGTTGTAGAAATAGTCATTGTCATAGCAAATTCATAATCCCAGACAAGTAGTGTTGAATTATACACAATATGGTATTAGCACTGATATGCAGCATTATGTACAGTGCATTTCTGTCAAAATTTTTAATAGGATATGTATAGTGATTAACTTAATGCAGCTTCTTAATCTACCCCCCTTTTTGTCAGTGCCTCCTGCGACCCCACAAACTACTGTCCGCAGGAGCAGCCGGATACGACTACCTGTACGTCCTGACACCACCTACAGCTTTATCTATTCGTAAGTGGGTCATGCACACTAGGGTTGTTCAAAAGTACATTTTTCATTTTTCTTAAAATTTGTTGGATTAATAGCTTTTCACGCCCAATTTGGCTCAATTCGATTGGAGAGCATTAGATTTAAAAAATTCATAATTTATTGGAGAAAAAAATTCACATGCTACCGGCTGCCCTGTGATAACGTGAAGTTTTTTTTAAAACGATGCTTACAAATTTAGCTCAACCACAACCAGGAGAAGCAACTTATAGCAGTAAATTTAGGATTTCAAATAATCATTTTCAAGGTGGTTGGTGATTGAGTATCCTACCGCAAATACTATTTTTTTAACGCACAACTTTGTACTGTAATAACTTTGCTTTTACGGGTTGAAAGTGAGCCAGTTTTGTTATGTATCGTTTATATAGACAACTAATCTCATGGAGTAGCATGTACATTGTAGAAGTTAAATAATAATAGGTTAACTTTGATTTGTTAGAATTATGCCAAATTAGCCACCTAACAATTTTATCAAATATCATATTTGAATTAAAAGTGAACAACCCTAGTGCAAACGTGACGGATCGAGCCGTGCTTATGTATCTTGTGTCGTTGCAGCGACGAAAGAGATGAAAATGGCTTCAAGAACGTGCTGGGAATCCGGGAAGTTAAAGATAATACGGCTGCACTCCATGCAGCAACCATGAAAAAGAAAAAAAGCCGTAAAACGAACCGTTTCAGCCGATCCAATTACGATAAGATAAAAAGTAATGAGTTGCTTTGGAATTGAATCAGTTGGATGTGTGTTAAGTTTGCTAGTTGTGGTTTTTAAAGGCTGTAGCTCTAGTTCTAGTTGTGATTTTGAAGAGTTTAATTCTAGTTCTGGTTCTAGATGTGTATTTTGAATATCCAGTAGTTTCTACCGCGTGTGAGTGCCGCTCGCTATGATGTCGTAACATCATGACAAACTTGTATAGGTATAACATGTAGGCCTAGCATTAAGGCAATTACCATGCAAAATATGTCAATTCCACTTGATAACCAGAAATGATTTGAAATGTGTATGTATTTTGTTCAGGCGGCAATTCTCCATCAGACCGTGTTGAGGTTCCCAGCAATGACAGGTTAGTAGCGGTTTTATATGATGTATTTGGCGGTATATTGTTTGTATTTTGCTAGTTCTAGCCCAGGGGTGGGCAAACTACGGCCCGCGGCCCTTGAAAGCCTCAAGAAACGGAAAAATATTGATAAAATGCATACTAAAAATCACATTACTATGGGTCTGTGGGTACTTGATTCAAGTTTTTCTTTAAATATTTCAACATGATAATGATAAGTTGGATTCTTAGCGTAGTATTTTTTCATTTTATTGATGGTGCGATAGCCCGACCATGTGGCCCATGCATTTTGTAAGGTTTCAATTGATAAAAATCACAGAAAGTGAAACGTGAATGACATAATTCTGACCGCGAGTGTGATTTTAGATCGTCAACATGAACAAGTTGATTACTTTTAGTGCTGTACTTGAAAAACGATTCGCTGGTGTGTTAGATAGATTCGTTATTTGTCTCTAAATGTAACATGGTTATGATGCTGTCGGCATTGTGTGTCTTGGAGTTTAACCAAAAGTACAATCAGCAAATGTATGAACATATTGCTGCTCGCAGACTCGAATTTACATCCAGTTCTAAGAATTGGGGCAACCTATACTTCCATTCCTAATTTTGACAATGAGGACAATCAGCTTATAAATTTTCGTCAATGTTTCTGACGCGTATACGTTATCATCATATCAACGATTGGTTTGTTTTAAATTTAGCAATGCATTTATATTATTTCCATGTTGTCTGTCACTATATGATCAAGTAACGATTTTGAATTTTGGCTCGGTATCCCAATTTTATGGAGTGCGGCTCGCGAATGGATTTAATTGTTGAATGCGACCCACGAGCTCAAAAGTTTGCCCAACCCTGTTCTGGCCCCATGAAAGCGTGCACCGCCTGCCCAAAATTCCAATGTATTCGTCAAAAAAATCGTGGCCTATCTCACTGAACTTCTTGAACAGATCAGACGAGAGAGGTGATATTGTTATAGAACTGAGTGTTCTCGATTTTTAGAAAAGAGAATCGTGTTTATCGTTTATAAGTAAAATTTGTATATAAAAAGTTGATGTTATTTCGGATAATTCTCTGCTCTATTCGAACACAATTCTTACCGTCAGGTTATGATTGGAACAGTCGTTTTTTGACCTAAAAAACGTATACTTTTGACGGAAAATTAAAACCTTTTTATTGACATGGAAACTTTTTTCAAAGAGCTCGAGTAGTTTACGTCCCGCGGGCCATAGTTTGCCCATCTCTGTCCCACTAAACCGACTTGGTGAATTTGTAAAATTCGCAACACCTTTTTATTCTCGACCTGTCCATTAATTTACTACTTGTGTCCATGTTCGCCTTTATTGAGTCTGTGGGTTTGAAATTGAAGACAGACTGTTCGACATTTCAGGGTCAACAATTCCAGCCGCAAAAGATCGGCCGGTAAAGGCCAGGAAAAGTCAATGAAAAAAAAGAAATTGGCAAACAGGTGACGGTGTTGTCCTTGGGTAGTCGTAACGGTGATATTCTACGCCGAAATTAGGCTAGACTGGAGATAGGAGAAAAATTATTTCGAAAATTATCCTTGACATGTCGTGCCGAATATCGAATAAAATACCGTACTTGTATCGTAATTTTTGGGTTTTTGCACCTTGTGGTTGTGGCTAGCATTTTCTTCCCCATATCGTGCTGAGGTTTGTCATCATAATTACCTACATACTTAATGACGAGCTTACATCCCAAACAATTGGCCCCGCTGTTCTAGTCAAGTTCATTGCATTGCACATCGTTATACATCACATTTTCACATTGTTATGTCAGACTCAGTCACTCGGTAATATTATCCGCCTTGTTACTTTAATATTCATCTCTTGTGATAGGAAGTTCAAAGACGGCATTTTTTTCTACGGATCCGCTGAAACCTCAATTGGAGGTTAAAGAATATCCCGGTAAGTAATCATGTCTTGGGTGCAATTGTGGGTGTGTAAGATTTACGTTATCCATGAATATTCATGTTTTGCATCTATACCGTAATCAATGCGACCCAGTCGCAATGTGTTTCACGTTGTAGATGAAGTCATCTCTGAACAAATCATCGTCATAGCAAATTCATACTCCCAGACAAATAATGTGGAATTATGCACAATATGACATTAGCACGGATTTGCAGTATTATGTAGATTGTACAGTGCATTTCAATCACTATTTTCAATGTAAAATGTATAATGTGTTTGGTTTAGATCAGTAGTTTTTAACCAGTACTTCTCGATGTAATGATATTCACCTGAAATGCAAAATACAATGCCACTGCTGTAGAGTAACGGAGAGAGAAGACGAGCAATAATTTTCTGGGAATGTAGAATTGAGTTGATGAAATAAGTCATTTCAAAAAATTCCCAGTAACATATGTGTGGGACACACCAGAGTTTTTGGGAAATGATCAACTTAATGCATCTCCCTAATCGAACTTCTTTTTTTGGCAGTGCCGCCAGTGACCCAACAAGCGGGAGTCCGCAGGAGCAGCCGGATGCGGCTACCAGTAAAGCCTGGCTTCAGTTACAGCTTCATTTATTCGTAAGTGGGCGTACACACTAGGGTTGTCTGAAAATACATTTTTCTTCAAATTCTATTGGCCTAATAACTAAAGATGGTGTGCACCTCTGAAAGGTTCAGGTTCGTGTGAACGCGAACCTTTTTGCAAGGTTCTGTGTGAACCCAAACGTGAACCTCATGACGTCAATGACGTCATAGTGCTAATTCCAACCCTACATTTCAGTGAAGTGCTAACCTATATTTATGTAAACGATACTGAGCGAAAACTCGGGCCACATAATGCCACAATGCTGAAGTACATACTAATGTTTTAAACGTCGCTAAATGTATGAACTGAGGCAATCAAATGATATACAATAATCCCATGAAATCAATCTTCTGTCGCTTTGCCAACAATATTGACGAGGACTACGCCAGGCTGGCAATGTATTCCGCATCTGAGTATTTCTAATTGATATTGAGCAGAGTGTAAAACGGGTTCCCATACTTGCTACCGATATTGCCCCATTAACAAATTATACAGCAGTAGCCAACACCCCAATCGCACAGAATTTTCTTTATGATACAATAAACATATGAAATCAAGATTGATCCAGTACGCCTGGTAAACTTTTTACATCAGACCACAATATCAATTTCATTGATTGGTTGAATTAGTATCATTATTTGACCACCTACGTGGAGCGTATTTTGTGTTGATGTTGTGCGATCGCGGGTCAAGCTCACACCAGATAGTCACTTAATATTCATAAACGGAGAGACGGATATTTCGAGCAAACTTTTGTAACAGAGCGAGTAAAATTTCTGAGATTGTCAAGGTGCATGCTTGTTTGGTGTTGATTTTTTAATGCTGCCATCGCCATGCATAGAATGGCCCGCAGTCGAAATATAATAAATTTCAACCAAAGGTGTTGTATTGATGTGAAAATTGTAATATAAAAAAACGTTTTACAGTGCAGAACCTACCAAGGTTCGTTTGTGAACGTGAACCTCTAAATTTCTGAGGTTCA
>ATSW01015001.1:0-14441 GCA_000444245.1 Botryllus schlosseri | reverse complement strand
TTTGTCCTCTTTTTTGACTTTTTTGAAAGTGTCCTCGGAGGACGCCCTTTAGTCCTCTTTTTTGAGATTTTGTCCTTTTTTTTGAAAATTTAGGTCAGATTAAGAGCAAATTGCCAGTGATATGCCGTAAATTAGCACAGAAGTGACGCTCCGGCGGTTATTTCAGAGTGAAAAACGGTGATCTTAGCTCTGAGCGGAAAAATGACCTTTTTTTTTAGTCATCCACCTAGCAATGCGGAAAGAAAAACGGTATTTTGAGCTCTGAGTGGAAAAGATGAAAAGATGACCTTTTTTTTAGTCAACCGATCACAGAGTGCGAAAAATTCACCGGTTTTTGAGAATTCTTCTCCGGTTTTGCAAGTCTCAAATTTCTGAAAAAGTGTCCTCTTTTTAGATTTCCAAAATATGGTAAGCCTATGTTAGGTGTTATAGCTGTTGCTGTTCTGTTGGCCGTTACATGTTACTGAAACATATATTCAAGTTTTTTTGCCGAGCTGTGACCTTCATTATAAATGTATGATGGGGAATTCCATTGGTTTGCTTGCAGTTTCATTTCTTGAATTCGTTTATCAGTTGCCGACCTTTTGATGATGTATTCCAATAAATTCAGCACATCATAAGTTATCTCTACTCGATGTTTGCAGTTTTTGCATAGGAGTTAGGATTAGTTTTGTTAGGCTATCACTAAGTAATTGTTGAAGGATAGCCTAGGCCTAAAGAAATGGATAATGGGGATATCGTTGAAACAAGCAAAGTTGAAAACGAAGAGAATATACGTCCAGGCGATCTGATTGACATAAAAGTTACTCATGTAAGTTGATTTTACCAATTTTCCGGAGTTTTCATAGGTAGGCCTTTGTAAGAATTGAAAATCGCCTTCCACTCTCTATAACTTGCTGTGAAGTAGGCCTATAGGCCTATATTTTTCTTATTTCGAATCAGCTAAATGTTTGTAGAGAGAGGCCCATACAAGGGATTTTTCATAATTATCCTCTATCACACTACAATCCGTTGTGATATGACCTGACCATGCATTATGCTAAATAATTGAGAACTGGAATTACTCGAATCAAAAACAGATTGGTGTAAATATTGTCAAGATATAGCCTACTAATACTAGAATCGTAATCTTAGAATGGTAACAGAAACACACTATTAGTTGAGGAGGAAAGGAAAGAATGAAAAAAAATCAAAGCAAACATAGTGCAATAATATCTAGAATAGCTTTGCTCGTTTGTGGATGACTATTTTAAAATTGAGTGATGTAAATGTTATACATGCGGTACTTCATGTTATAGGCTACCTATCACAAATGTTTTGTGGTGATGCATTGAAGAACCATGACTGTGACATGTCACATGTAGGTCTATAGTGCTTGATTGTGTAAAGACATCATTTTCGCTCACCGAGTATGCTATAGGCTTATTGGAATCTCTGTCCTGCGTGACACAATGATTCTCTGCGTGACAAGGCCAGCTTTTCTACGTGACAATCTTGGGTGACAACTTGGTCCCACAAAACGTCAAGCTTACTATAGGGAGTCAGAGACAGTGGTAACAACAAGAACGTAATCAATGACCGATTAATTATCAGTTCTTAAAATACGAGCTTGTGCACCTACAACCAAATGTTGTTGTGGTGTGGAAATTGAGCTTCGATGAAGGTAGGCGTGCCGCAACCATTCTGCTGGTGTTGGGTCGAGATTTTCGCGTGACGGCGTTAAATTGGTTGGGTCGAGATTTTCGCGTGACCGCGTGCAATTGTCGACGATGTCCGCGTGATTTCGCGTGCCACGGACACCGATTCCATTGCGTAAATATCTCTTTAATTAGTTTGACATAAAACATGCTGATTTTGAAAGACCATAATATATTTCCTCAGTAGCGTATTCCTTCAAATTGGTGTGATTGAATACGCAATAAGGACACTTGGTGCACAAAATTAAATTATACATGTAAAATCTAAATTTTACATAATTTGCTCATCTTCATTCCAAATCACATATTTTATTGAATTGACATTTAAATACCATGTTCAAAAATGATCCTGAAGTCATAATTTTGAAAAGGTGTAGGCAGTCACGAAATTACATGACCACACCGCAAAACTTTTCCCAATGGGTTGAATTAATATATATAATACATTGCTAAGTAAAATTCCGAGGTGAGACCTTGATAACAATAGCAGTCATTGAGAAGCATAATTTCAGTGCTAGGCGTACAGTTACAATGTGTATACAATGTTGTCTTACATTGATGGAGTAATCAGTCATATGTTATGCTACAGCAAATGATACCTGTAATTAAATCCTATTATTAGACAGTAGAGCAATTTTGTGTTTGGTCGTATACATTTACTCAGCAGCCAAGACATGCTTCTTTAATCCACCTGCCTCCCAAAAGTGATGACTTTGACAAATTCTTAATCGGTCTGTGAATTCATTACTTGGATATAACAGTAGGCTAGCCTATTCATGTCTAGGCTATGTCCTGAAATGCACTCTTTACGTAGTGTTGGAACCTATTCATAAAGCACATAAATGGTAACTATGTAACTCCAACTCCTTTGCTTTGTTAGGTGTCCAAACTGCAAGAGGAAGAAGGCGGGTCAACACCAGTGAGCAGTGCTGGTGAAGATGATGATGTGAGTTCATTTCAAATATTTACACTGCTGTTGTAAATTTATCCTGCTCAACAGTGAACACATTAAAGCAGCGAAGCTATTTCTCATGTAGATTAGATCTGTTGAATTTGTGTAAATTATTGTCCAGTCGTTTGTAGCAGATTGATGGTAGGGCTAATTCTATTATTTTGACTATGCTAGCAAATAACTGGCTAACAAATGTCAGTTAATGCGGCCTGCGAGTGACTGTTGCTGTTATTAGACGAATTATAGGTTCTGCTGAAAAGTTACCTAAGCCATTTGGATAAGTTCATCTAATTTCCATTGATGGTATGCAGCATGAAATAAATTGTGCCATTCACCCATTTCCAACACTCTTCTGACCAATACACTCTGGATACAGAATGACTTCGTTTGATGTTTATTAACTCTTAAATGCTTACTGAAATTGCAACTCTTCAATGGAAGCTATTCTGTATTGAGTATTGCTAGATCGTGTGTCATGAGTCGATATACATCAAGGACAAAAGTATGCCTATAAACGTACTATTCCTTTAAGGCACCTGACTTCCAAGACATGCTGAAAGAAGACTCGTCGTGGGTGCCTCCAAGCGAGGAAGTCGAGATAAAGATCCGTACATTACTGGAGCAGTACTTTTCAAATGAGAATCTGACTAAAGTAAGTTGGGTAGAGTTAGAGTAACATGGCATCTCTAAGTGGTGGGAAATGTAGCAATTTATGCATTTACCGTTTTTGTAATGATAACTGGGGGACGATCATTCGTGTACTTAAACCAGAATTGAGTAATACGGGTAATTCTAAAGAGATACGAGTCAAGTTTACTGAAATCATGCGGTACATTCTTTGCGACCATCAGTGGACTTATCAACAAGGATTTTTATTGTATTTTCCTCTGTGGAAGAACGTAAACCTAGGTTGGTCGTATCGTAGCATATCATCAATCCTCAGCATTGTCGCAAAATGTAATCCTAAAATTTTATGAATAAAATCCACGGCACAATTGTGATATTTATTAGCAGAATGTGACATAGAGATCTCTGAAAATGTAGCCCCCTACATTAATCAACTCGCTAGCATTTATCCAACTGTAAATGTCATGTTCACACTGATTTTCTTGCATTCGTCATCCCAATTTCAGTAGTGCAACTCATACTTGCACCATGTGAAAAGGCAGCTTAACTGATTCAGCCATCCTTGAAGGCAACACGCATACATTATATTTGCGTCAATGGAGGCATAGCAGTGACGTACATTGCTTGAAGATGAACACTACCAGAATTGTGAAACGCAATCGTAATGAAGCAACTTGTTGCCACACAGAAAGTGAGGCGACAGTCTTTTCAACACTGTAAGAACCAGGTTCAACTGGTGGTGTTGGCGGTACCTTCATTTACGATCTTATATACGGTAGCTCTAATACAGTGGTTCTTAACCTGGGGTCCGTCAAAATACTATTTCAAAACTACAACTATAAAGCTATGATGTCCTTTATAATATATGTCCCTATTTTAAAATAACATCCTTGTTATTTTTTCATCATCGGGTAGCTTTTAGGCAACCACAAGACCAGATGGCAATGTGAGGCCATGACGGAAGTGATAACATATTTTTTAGTTGTCAGCTTCCTAAATTGCAAGGTTAGGGGGTTCAAGCAACCAGTCAAAAGATCGTAGCATGGTCTGCCCAAGAAAAAAGGCTCTCGAGACACTTCACTGACACATTAAGCTACCGTTTTGAATAACAGACAGAAGGGTTTGCTTAGTATCGTCTGATGGTATATGATGTTGAATTGAAAACTTGTAATTAGTATGTCATGAATGTTACTGACATCACCAACGTTACCTTTCCGTTATACACCTTAACTTTCATGTTTTCCTTGTTAAGCCTACCCCTTCGTATAACACAATGAATATGTCCGTTACAGGATAAGTTCCTGCTGAAGCATGTGAAACGAAATAAGCAGGGATACGTGTCGGTGAAGCTCCTCACAAGTTTCAAGAAGATCAAGAACCACTCGAAAGACTGGCGTATGACCGCGTACGCCGTCTTGAAATCGGACAAACTGGAAATCAACCGGATCGTGAGTCCAATTGCAGACGCATTAATCCAGACTTAAACAACAAGATAACCCCGAGCTGTCTAATTAAGAATAATTGAAGCGAAATGTCGGTAATCTAATTCTAAGGTAATTTGCGAAATATCTGCTATTCTCTCATTTTAATTCTAATCTAATACGTAAAAAACTGAAAGCTTCCAAATTTTCTTACTCTGTATTGATCATGCTTATGCTATTTGACTTCATCTTATCTGTAATTGAGCATTATTTTGAATATTTGGCAGGGCACGAAGCTACGTAGAAGAGAACCGCTTCCAGAAATTGACTTGCCCACAACGTCGATAAAGACAGTCTTGTATAAGCTGGGTGATGGCCAATCTGAACCGTCCGTGGAGAAGGTAGGTTAGGTATATTTTTCATAACTTCTGTTAGGAAATTTGACCCCAGATGCGCTTTTTTAGGTGATCGAAAAATTCGGATAGCGAAATACATCCAGCCTGGTTCAATCTAGTGCAATACCATTTTTAGTCATAACCTTTAGCCTTTCCTATGTAGGGCCTACTCGAATTTAAAACATAAGTTGATTAAGAACCATGAAATTTCTGAGAACAGATTTGAATTTGTGACTCAATGACGAGAAGGGAAAATTGACCAGACATCAAACTAGCTCTTCCTATGTATTCAGGTGCCATACTTGATAGGCTAGTGTCTTTCAATGATCATTTGCTACCTACTTATGCTAACTTCCAACCATGCTCAGCGCAGTTTGAACTTGATTTGTTACCATTGAAAAGACAGCCGGTAGCTAGCTGTCATATAGGAAGTGCAGCCTTTCAGTAAGCGGGCCAGATTTACACGGTGTCGTACAAGGCCCATTATCTTATCACAAATTAGTACTGGTGATTGCTACATGAACACCAATTTTTGCAGCTGTTCATCAAGCTATCTATTCACAAATTTGTACTGAATACCTGAGTCCTGTGAAGGTGGAGCAAAACCTTACAGAGATGGTGAAATATTAAATAGGGTAACATAATATTATGGCGGCCAATGACACTTTCATTCCTGCCTGTGGTGAGGCTCTAATTACCCCACCCACAATTTGGAATTTTAATAAGATGATATTCACGAGAGATTTACCTTGTCACGTAGCCTACCTTTAGACTTTGGCTATGCTCTGCAGGGGATCATGATAATCTGATCTATCAAGATGGTGACTCATAGAATATAAACATCCATACTCGTACCTTAAACTAGTGATATCAAAAACAATTACATGGAAATTTGTGCAGAATTCCAAGATTGTAATTTTCCAATTCTCTATAATATCCGAAATCCATACTAGTAAGGGCCAACTAACTTGTTTTGGTTTTAGAGACACTGATCTTACATAACCATTCACGTCATGGGCAATTTAGTTTTTCCACATTCCTTTGCTCTTGAGAGCAATTCTTATTCCTAGTGCTTCACACCCTAAAAACGTTTAGACACTGGATAAGACATATCCTGATTATAATTTCCTATGTCTGAATGGTAGTGGGATTGTAAAGTATTGTTAGACTCAATCAGAGTTCATAACGACAAGAATAACTAGTTAACCATAATACCCAGCATTCAACATAAAAGGCCAATTGTCTTGAAGTTGTAACAGGTAATGAAATCGTTTGGTGTCTGTGGATATTTGTAACCAAGGTAGGCTATATGGATGGCTTCTGTATTGAAATTTATATGCTCATTGTGCCTGTGTACTGTAACTTTTCGCTCAGGATCCACACGCTAAATCACATTATTTGTAGGTTTCGGAAAAATTCCAGGAGTACGGCCAGTTGACGACAGTTCGCATAATTCGAGCTGGCACAGAAGTGCCGATGGACCTACGTAATCATATCACAAAACATCCGGAGTTGGGGCAGAGCCTTTGCGTCGTCATTGAATTTGAGACTACGGAAGGAGCGCAGGTATGTTGATTGAAAATTGTTTCGCTTCATTTGATTTGAGTGGTGACCTGTGAATAGTGGAAGTATTCTGGGATATAGATCAATTTGTGTGGCTCTTGTGCTATTTGATGATCAATACCATGTGATATTTCACAACAGGAATTGGGTAAACTTGGACTACTTGCATAATGCTGCCAGCGAAAGTAATCTAATTCTAGTCTAACTTAGGAAATGTTTCTACACTGCAATATTAATTTTAATCGAATGACTGGTTTCCTAAAAATGGAGCACTGTATAAGTGTGACATGAGCCTACGGGAATGGACTCTGATTCGATTTGATATGGACTGAATTTGATATTGTCGTATTTATTTCCGAGCCAAAATTGAATTGTTTGCGGAATCCGTAATTTCAATTCTAGTTAGATAGTCTAATTCTAATTTGGAAAAAAAGAATGCCCAGCCAGCAGCTATAATTCTAATACCGATCTAATTGGAAAGGCTGAGGAGAATTTTCTATTACCTAGTCCAACTCTACAAGTGGGAGTATTTCCTGAGTAATCTCTCAACATAATCAACCTTCCACTATCAGTGCTTTCAACCATAAATCTCAGCCTCCCAATACAGAGGTTTGGGAGTGCTCCAAAAGGGTGTGTCGCGAGGTGACAATAGGTGTGTTTTGGTTAAAATGTTCAATATGCAACTTGACATGCTAATAAAGTGTGTCATAGTAGAAAGAGTTTTTGGAGCACTGCACTAGCGGCTCAATGATGATTGGAAAAGGGTGCCTGAACACCCTTTTGCAAGCAATTGTCGGGACAATTTGTAGCCATTGACACGACAATAAACCACTGCTACAGGATGTATAATTGCCTAATTCCTATGGTGTATGGTTATCCCAAACTGAATGCTCAAGCTTGTACCTGCTCTATCATAATAGGCCTAGCTTCACGCTGGATTTATAAACTGCATCTTGAGAAGATATCAACATAGGAGATTTGCCATGTTTAAAAATAAATGATCGTAATTATTGCCCACTTTTTACTACCTATAGACCATGAGCTTGTGTTTGGAATAAATCTGCTCAAACCTCAACGGATCAAGATCAATCAGCGGCTAGATTAGGACATTGCCATACACGATATCCCTGCCTCACAGCAGTATATCTTGAGTAGTGTTTTACCTCGGGCAATTAAATTTATGTTTAAGCAGTTTCGATATGAAATGAAATCGTATCAGTCATGATGATGCAATCAGCAGTAATGACAACGCACATGACCTAACGCGGTGGGATGTTGTAGCTGGGTTAATTTCCACCAAATAAATACGATTTTGCATCAGCCTTGATTTCTAGGACCTATTTTTTATGGTATGACTCAATAGTGAACCTTTTGCACATAGGGTTGACTCGATGAACTAGGTGATTATAGTATTGTCTCTCCTGTATAACATTTGTTACTACAGGTTATTGTATTGGTCATTCCGATTTCCAATTCCAGTCCATACCATTGAAATTCTCCATATAGGCTACCTCTTCGAAATCACCAGTAAATAGTTGGTTGTGACCCCTGTTGAAGAATTGCTGATATAGGCCTACTGAGGGGAATTGTGACTGACTAATGGCACATGAAACACATCGTTTCTGAAGTAGGCTACGGCATGGAATTCCCTTCACAGTTATGCAGAAAATTCAACGCAGTCTATTGTTATTCAATTTGAACACCAGCATCGAAACTCTTGCAGAATGCCTACAAGACCCTGTCCAGAATCGCTCGCGAGGAAGAATTAACGGAGTCCTTCAGCCTGCTAGGCTCGGGACGGAACCCGAAGAAAGCTCTAGGAAAGAATAAAGAAGGATACGACAGTAACGATGAATCCCCTTACACAAGGTAAGGCATACGTCTGCAATTCATGGAATACAGCTTATGTTTTGTGAGAAATTCTATCCGGCTGCTCCTTTGCTCTATTTATAATGTGTATTTCTGTAGCTAGATGAATAGTCTTTAAAAGGTCGGCATTTTATCTTTCTATATAGAACACATGATATTTAGAGCTTAGGTATTGTGTTGATACGATTTTGCTAAATCAAGGGCTATGGTTGACCATGCACTGCAAATATATGCTACATTTGTCATTTTACACCAGGCTGATATTTCTTACTATTATTTTTGAGCTGCTGGCTATTAGCACCGCCCACTATCGTTCCAGGAAGTTGTTCACGTGAAAACAAGTGCAGCTGAGCAAAGATTTTTAAAAAGTGCGATATGATATGCAATGTTATATTATGCAAGATATAAAACAGGGTGGCCACTCTGCCATTTGGTATCTCACTGTAAAGACACTTGTAATGCTTGTATTATCTTCAACGTAACCAAATAATTCTCTACCAGTTCAAGAGAAAACAGCCCGATGCCAACTAGGAAGAAATTCGTCACAGGCAAGAACGGATGGCAACAAAACACAAGATTTAGCGTGTCTCCGCTTGTCAGTCCGCAAGGCAGTCGGGACACAAGCCCAGTACGAGGACACTCGGGTATGTGAACAAAACTTGGAATATAGGCTACCCACTGCTTACTTTACTTGGTAAAGCATACTCAAGTTTCTGATGGCAGAAAAGCCGTTTCTCCTGGCTATCAGCATTGAAAGCCGTTTATTTAACTGTAGAGATGTACCCGAATTTCTACTTTGCCAGTGGTGAGTTATGATGTTTTGTAGTAGCCTACTAAAATAATAAGTGTTAATTTATAACGATAAGTACGGTTTCGATGCTAGTTTCCCACCGTTAAAACTTTAAATCTTCGATTGGTCGTATCACAGCATACGAAACATATAGTACAAAGATTCGCAGATCAGTCGACATGACATTACTGTGACAGCATTGCTACCAAGTGCATTAAAATAGTAGGGTCATAAAAATACCAAATTCTCTTCAATTTGAGATAGAACTGACGTCATTTAATAAACACCTCTTACAGCTTTATTCGTGATGATTTACATTGAATGTAGGCCAACTTGGTGAATGGTTATAGCTCTGTAGCGTTATTAAATGTGTGAAGCCTTGCGGTGTCCTGCGAATCCAAATTATGTGTAAATTGGTGTACTGTACATGGACGATGCAGCTAATTGATGACGCACGTATGAGTGAGCTGTCATGTGTTACTGGGCTTTCCAGCTTGTCTTGCTGGTATGCTGTGCCTGGATCCGGGCGTCCAATCCATCATTAGTGTGGTCACATGTGTTTTGCTGATATTTGACATGGCAATGTTTTACTGATGTTGTGCCGGCCAGATGTGTCCAAATTCGTAATTGCATTCTGTTCCAGCTTGTATGCATTATCCTTCTTCCTGTGAGTCATATCCCCTGGCCTGGAATCAGCTGTCAAAGGTTGAAACTTATGTGCCTTCACTCTTTCAAACTGATGATGTAATTACAATTTATGTTGATATTAGCATCGTGGACTCCTGTTGTGTTGGGACAAATCCAGCCTCTTTGTTAGCGATAAGTTGACAATTGAACAGTCCTTCACATATTGATTCATACAAATCAAAATCATGATTATAATTAGACCCTTACCGATATCTGAAGTTTTTAGTCGATCACGATATCACTGATGTAGCATAGTTTTTCTCCAATTATAATGATATGTCCTCGTAAAGGCAGAATGTTCTTTTGCAGATCGTAGCCCACGTGGAAGTCCGCGGATGCAACGGAAAAATATGGGTGGTCAAATTATCAGCCCACCACCAGCAGGTATGCGATTCTCGAAGTTGATATCATCTGCTACTGGAATTGTGCTGCTCATGGGTTATTGGAGTTAGGCCTGCTTTCCTGGGTGAATTTGGTCACTCAGCGTGCACGTAGTGCTAGTAGGCCTACTGTAAAGTGTTTCATTTTTTCATTTCATCAAAATTGGTTGTTATTAAACTCCTTACGACCAAACATTGATAGCATGTCAGCCATGAATTGAAAAGTTGGCAGCGTAGACCTCTCAAGTAGTTCTAATCCATGGCGAAATCTTCGCAGCCTTCCCCTTAGATCAATATGAGGATAATGGTATAAATAGTGCAACCGGCCAAGCCTATACTGTTTTGTTTCATTTTTATCCACTGCTCTCATCAACTCTCCAAATAAGCCTCATTTGAGAGGTTTCATAGACAATAGTGTGAAAAGGCATAAAAAATTATTGCATTGTCCAAAGTTACGCCACCACAGTTCGTTCAAATAAATATAGTAGACATACTTATTACGCTCAGTTTGGTGATTAACTACCCTTCCACTGCATATCACTAGATGTGATAGGCCGATGTATTTTATGTGCATCCCCTAACTGTTGCAGATTGAGATAATCGGCCTAGATATCAATCCAGCCCCAGTAGGTCTGTTGAGCTAGTCAAAGTCAAAATATAAACTGAGAGATTGATTTTAACCTCGATATTTTCCAGGTTCCTGGAGGACTGGCGTCAGAGACAGTACGCCGGAATCGAGTCCAAGGGTCAGTCCTCGAGGCAGTCCCATGTCGGGGCGAAAACAACACTCTACACAGCCCAAAAAGTCTCCACTTGCGATTCCAAACAATGTCGTAAGTGTCGCCCCTTGTCGAGAGTTAAATCATCAACAAGAAGTATAGTTTCGATACAATTTTCCACCGCGGGATGTAAACCTCAATTGGCCGTATCGCAGCATGCAAGACATCTAGTACAAAGCTATGCACATTATTCGAAATGACATAACTGTCGAACGGGCTCTTCTCAAATGCCGTTTGGCATTACTTTTGGAAGTCACATGCTTATGTATCATGGGATGAGAATCTTACTGAAATGTCAAATTTTGGATTGAAAACAGGCTCACCTGCACAGGCTGTGGTGATCCTTATTCATAATAATAACCATTACTGTATTCTCTCTGTCGATTTCTGTGTGTGATTGGCTGATTTCGGCTGATTCGCGTCATCTATTGCACACTGCACAGGCATGAGGTCAATTTTGTGGCTTCTGAAATAACATCAAACGCGAATGCTACAGTTGCATACATTGATTTTTTTAGATAATCGTCATTGGACTTGTTGAGTTACACTGGATGGTATTTTTTACATTTATTGATGCTATTCGTGTTCGCTGATGTGCTCGCTCGGAAATAGCTCGACTTGTTCGGAATGAATCCATTCCGGGTAAGCAAATCCGTAGCGGCATCTGGTTGATCATGATCAGTTTGATTCTGATTCGGGGTGAAAATGGCAAATGTCTATACACCAAACTTAGCTTGAGTCATGCTTACCGTTTTCCCGTAGCATTTCCAAGTAAACCATAGTCCTTCATGAGATTAGAATTACAAATAAGAACACAAAAACTTTTCATGAATTAGATCTTGAGAATTAGATTACCTGCATCTTTGATCCGATTTGATAACTGGAATCATATATTTGTCCAAGTCTGATAGTCTGGTCCCCCTGCCAGTCGCACCCTTTACTTTCTCTAAGTCGTCCAAGTTCATATCGTTTTTCTGCATTAACAGGCTGCTTCGGACAATGGTGGATCGAACAACAGTACGCCGACTGGAAGTCCTTGGTTACAGAGAAGACGAATGTTGGCGGCTACTCAAGGTAACAGGCGTGATGTATATCCTATAAAATCCGTGGCGCTTCAACTGTTCTCTAACAAATCCCCTGTTTGTGCGCTGTTAAAACCTGTGGCATTCTTACTGTCCCGGTGTTAGGGTGACAACAGCCTCACATTGTCGAGGCAAAATCTACTTCATTACTTCGTAACAGTAGAAGTATTTCGTTACTGACCGCCTCCGATATTGCCGATATGAAATGTAGTTTTGTAAATTCATATCCCGTTCGCTGACACCCAAATTGAAAAGATTGCATGTCTTCTAGCAGCCCTTCAACGGGTCCATCGCAAGGAGATAATGCGTCGAAACTGTATCACACTCTCGTCAAGCAAGCTTAGAACACGATGCTTGGTGGTGTGGGAGTGAAGAAAATTGCCACCCTTACTTTTGTAATTTTACAAAACAATTGAAATCTCAAATTAAAATTAAACTGCAAATACTGATTGAAATTGAGCCAAGTTAGGTATGGCATGTTTTTTGCAACATAAATTTGATCGCCGTGCTGGAGATATTTGAAAACAAAAATTGAACAGTCTCGATGTCGCAATTAAAATACAATAATTTTAACTTTAAATTTAAATCAACTGATAGTTTAAAAAATGTTATCAGCCTTAATATTAGGTCAGAACGAGAATATGGTACTTTTACCGTTAAATTGCGATCAATCCCTGTATAGTGATATTTGAAGAGCTTCTTTGAGGTAGCCTACATAACTTCAATGTCCATTGGAATAGTATATTCTATTGAAATGAACTGAATATTTTCGACTGACACTCGTCAGGAGCAATGTTCCCTCTAAGCTGCGCGCGTGCGCAAATGCGCAGTGCTGACACGGTCTCTGCGCACAGAAAATCCAAGTTGCGCACAAAAAATCTGAAGTGATGACCTTTTTTTTAGTCGTTGCGCACTGCTGTCCAAAGGTCTGCGCAGTGAGCTGATGAGTGTGCGCAGACTCATCAAAAATTAGAGGGGGAACCTTGGTCAGGAGTAATCGTCAGCAACTAGTAGAGAATCGGAAATAACATTGTATAACAACAGTTTTATCACAAAATACGACGTAATATTTGTAAAATAAATTGTTATCGACCTTGATGTCAGGTTGCAACTTCGTTGAGCCGGTAGCTGACGATATAGATTATAGTAAGACCTTGGTAGCTTTCACATCGTATATAACGTCCAGTTGCCAATGAATGTAACTTTATCTTTTAAAATATGGTTATTTCAGCGTTAAATCACGATCTGTATGGTATATATTTTTTTATATGTAGATGTACCTTAAACCGGGGTAACTTTGGACTTAAGGGTAACTTTGGACACTAAGCAGTAAAAGATTTAAATGGTTATTTATGGAAAAGGGTTGCCGCTGGAGGTCCAATTCTTTTCATGTGGCATCAGTACCACAAGTAGTCTCAATAGAAGGTGGATTCGTTTCACTACAAGATAAACTTGACCCAACATTGATAAATTAATGGCAGGAGTCCATTTCTTCAAAATTAATGGCCATTAAACTTCTTACAACCAAACATAGATAGCATGTGATTCATAGATTAAAAACTTGGCAGCAGATACCTCTAAGCAGTCTTAATCCATGGCAAAAATCTCAGTGGGCTCACCCTTAGATCAATACAGGAAAATGTGATGTCCAAAGTTACCCCGTCAAATTTTATCAGAACGGGGTAACTTTGGACAGTGGAAAATGTGATGTTTAGAGCTCTGGAAAGTGGCTGCTTCATCTGTGTCAATGTGTATGGTCAACTATATTCCTTATTACCGGCCTGATGGCTGTTTAAAATGGAATGAGAAGGTTAATAAATTAGGAGTTTGCCAAAATATGAAAAAATGGGTAGGCAATGAGCTCGAAGATTGTAATCGGGTGTAAGCTACTTCAAAAATTTATCACATACTCCTAAAGATGCGCCGCTGAATATGGGATATCGTAAATTACGACAAATATGTACATCAGAGGACATAGGAAAGGAAAGTGTATCATTTAAAGAACAGTAATATATTTGAAATCGGCAATAAATCACGGTAACATGTTTAATGTTTGCTGTCGATTGCTGACACTGCCAGTGGGATACCCCTTATCACCATTTATGTTATTTATAAGTCCCAATTGGCGAAGGCATGAGGGAAAATTGAGACAAGAGATGAATAAGAGGGCATTAGCCTTCATAAACTACCTATTTTTAT
>ATSW01015000.1:0-21377 GCA_000444245.1 Botryllus schlosseri | reverse complement strand
GACACCACCGAGAATGGACATTACCGAGAATGGCCAATGTCAAGAATATAGCTTACTGGGATTAACGTTGTCGAGAAATTTATACCGGAGCATCGATACCGAATGTGACAACGCCGTGATGCACTCACACGACCTGTGCATATGCATAACATGCCTGCATTGCATATATTGCATTCTCGGTAATGTCCATTCTCGGTGGTGTCCATTCTCGGTAATGTCCATTCTCTGTGGTGTCCATTCTCGGTAATGTCCATTCTCGGTGGTGTCCATTCTCGGTAATGGCATTCTCGGTAATGGTTTTCTCGGTATTGTCCGGACACCGATTGAGGTGGTTCAAAGCCTGATTTTCCCCAGTCCAAGCTACCAAGACTGCGGCATGAATTTCAAATGCCTTGCGGTCGCTACGCCGTGATGTTCGACCGCCGTGATGTAACTGCTATAGAAAATTTCAATGCGATTCCTGACGATGTCCCACCGCGATGAATCGGTCGTTTGCGTCTAGCGTCGCGTTGCACTCTGCGTCACCTTTGCCCATTCGATGCAGCGATACGTCATCTTACGCTTTTGGATGATTTTTATCGCCCTTCTTGCGCGTTGACCTGGGCGGTGTGCGATTGCACTGTTTTCCTGAAGCGTCATCTGGATGAGACGGGTTACGTTCTGACAATGGTCTCGTCGCATTAGAGCCGCTCGCGTGTTGATGTTGCGATAGTAAGCGATTATTCCTACGCACTTCCTCGCGTTGATAACCGGTGATCAGTAAGATTTGGGGCATCGTTTGTCAGGATATTTTTGCGCTGAGCCGTACGCTACGGAGCTTCATTTCGGTCGGGAATTGTAAATAAGATTAGTCACGATGCGGCGTTAATCGAGACATCATCGTCGGTGTTATCTGGGTTTTATCCGGAGATTTAGTCGGATTATACAGGTGAAAGCTTACGATTTAGGTTTGATGTTTTCGTTAGTCTATTTGCGTTATACTGTCATGGACTCACGATCACAATTGTTATGAAAGTGGAAATCATGAATTCGTCTAATTGAAACTGTTCATCGTGGCGCATGAAGTTGGATAAGATTTCGTGCGAGGATAATTCCAAGTCCTCCGTGACACTTTCAATCCCGGATCAGCAAATACATTATGATCTCCGCCGGTTCTCAGTGAACTGAGGTTCCGAGCGTCGACTCGGTCGCAAATGCAGTAATGTTGCAACATCAGCTTGTTAATAATTTAACTCTTCTATATATTTGCACTGGACTAGACACTGAATGTTCCTGACCAGCCTACATTGCGTGTCGTCAGCTACAGTTATAATCATCATGCACGATCGACTATTATTTACTTGAAAAATTAATGTCGATTGCAATTGTCAATAGTGTTAATTTATCGCTGTTACCTGATTATTCCTAAACGACATGGTGTGCGAGGTGTCAAACCTTTGTCCGTCTGCAATGATCCGTAATGTAGGATGGATACGACTCGTACATCGGAGGAAGATTCGAAATCGTCAGAGTCGGTAGGCTTTTCTATTGCTGGACGTGTCTCCCTGCTTGCGGTCTGTTGACCGCCCACTCAAAATGATATCATCGCCGTTTGCGTGTAGTGTAATATCACAAGACACGGGTCCACTTGTGAAGTGGAGAGAAGCGAGGCCGTGGATATCCTTATGTGACCGATAGCCTTGTTCGAAGACAAGTGGTAGTCGATGATGTGTCTTTGTTATTCTATATTGAGTCATGGATCACGGTTTTGTGTAGGGCGGTTTTGCAAAGGACTCGCGGGCGTTAGGTTTTGGAGCACTGCTGAAATTGATAAAGTTTCGGCCCACTGTTGACATTGATAGCCAGCCGTTAACAGGAGTTTGAATGCATTGATATCGGTTTCCAGTGTTTTAGGGCGTTGCGTACAAGGCTTGTGGTAAAAGTACGCGTAAACTCGCATCGGGCGACTTATTTGCATCTTGTGATCGTTTGACCTGGTACAATTTACATACCACTTGTACAATACACACATGCGGTGCAAACCGCTTATTTACCCGTGAGCTATACCGGGTAAATTTATTGTTGCCGTGCAACTGATCTGTTTGTTAGTTCCTGATAACCAGCGGGACTATCCCCGTTACGAGCTGGTTCTTGTTAATATGAGCTAGAAGGGGGAAAAGTCCGTTCTTGTTCAAATAGGTTTATGTGACACTCCCCGTGGTAGGAATATATACCTGATGACCAAGCGTCTTTTTTCAATGCCGCATTCGGTGTACCGAACTTTTATAGCCGATGGAGGGAAAGGCACAGCGTGGCATCGCCGGCACGTCGGTGTTGTGATGCGCGTGATTCGTCACAATCAAGCCGAGACACACGATAGACTGGAAGCCAAAGTGCAATTTCGAACATCGCGCTGCACAACCTAGCCCTCTCGTTGAAGAGTTGTGCATAAACGATGCTAATCACTGTAATGAGCGGCATCCGATTCCCTTGACGCTTCGCCTGTGCTGTCAGCGCAGTCACGTGATCGTAAATTGACGCCATTTTTGAATTCCTCGAAAAGCGCGAGTATGAACAGATTTGGGTCGTTAATTTAATAAGTTTGCTGTCGTCTTTTTGATATTACATCTGTTATGCGTGGTTCTTCCGAAGTTTCTGCATACTGAAGTGTCTGATGTCACCAATTTCATTTTGACTGTTTTTCGGAAAGAAATGCGACTTCGCAGATACTATTATACTATTATACTGTCAAATTTCTAAAGTCGTTTCTTCTCTATTTCTTCAAATAATCAAGAAGTCTTCAAAACCTCTTACGTTTCAAAATAGAGAATAAAATCGAAATATATTTGGAGGACCGACTGGAAAGGTGACTGGCTGTTGAAAATCACTGCTGTATGCGTCGACTTCTCAAAATTTGAAGCTGGGCCGATCGAAACTAATCGAAGGTGATCCATGCGAAGCACGCACGGTAACCAACGCAAACCGTCCCTAACCCCGCGTTACACAACGGTCTAACGATCGTATACTTCGAACGTAATCCACTTCTAAATATGGCGAACACTTTATTGTTTACAGCTGGTATACTTACGCGGAACAATAGCCCCTGGCGCAATTTCGATATATATCTGTAATACACGCTAGTTTTCAAGGTTTACTGCGGTTACGTACAGTGATAGTTACTCAACGTTCGTAAATAAATGGTTATGTAACGAGCGAACAGCTACGGTCGTCCAGGGCGCTGCGATGGTCTGATTTTAACCCTCTAGTTTCGTACTACGACGTTTTCTCGGCTTTCCGGTCACGTTCATTTCTTTGTTCTGACCAGCGCGATTGTGGGTAGAGGGTCGTTGTATTTATTTCTACAGCTGGTCATCCTTATCCCGAGGGTCAATAAAAAGGCGTGGTCGCGTTCGGCGTAAGTGGCTGGTCGAGCCATCACCAACATCATAAATTGGATGGTTAAGCAAATATTATTTTCGCGTATAAGAAGCTTGCTGACACCTGCTCGTGACTGTTTACTGTATACTTGCGGACAATGTCATGTGGGAATATCCCGTCGATAATAACTCGATGATAATCAAGCCGCTAGCCTTTATCCAAGCTTAGTCCACTCGAGTGACGATGCACAAGCACCCAATCGAGGCTACTTGTGGCGCAGCTGAAGCGACCCGGGCGCGTAATTGTGGTTTTGAGCCGGGTATGACGGTATCTGGATTATCTTTTATCACACAAAAAGCGATAATCTTGTCATCCGTCGTTGTGATTAGTCCCGGTGAGCTGTGTTGTTGTAGGCGTCCTCTCCGAGTCTGCCGATGAAAGGGCTTGTTTTTGTGTGGGACACTTGGCGCGAAGTTTGAGTGCACTTGTCGGGAAAACGGTGATTTGTCGGCGCGTTTCGCGGAGTGGGTTGCGTCGTTGTTAGCAATTCGGTTGTGTTCGCGTGCTCTCGCTCGTAGTGGTCTTTGATACCACGGCTTCCCGCGCAAAGCGTCACGTGTCGCTTGCCACGGGTCATTAAGCGCGGCTGTGTTTCATTTCCATTTACTCGCGTTCGCTGTCTATAGGGAACTCCGCCTAATTTTACAAATTTAGTATTATTTTATGTCTTAATTACAAAATGCAAGCAGTTTAGAAGACTCTTCCGTTGAATACAGAAATGGTGTAGGCCTACATAAAATTTTTCATTGATTTAGAAATTAGGAACGTATTTTTCCGCATCGCGTCGTAATATAGAGTTCATGGCATGTAAAAATAGCCTAAAACTTGTTTAAGATCATTAATATGGGAAAGCTAAGAAGACGTTGCAGTTTACCGACATTTGACAGTATATTAGAACCTAGCTAACACAGAAGTCCCATTTCTTTCAAAACAAACGCAACGGTCAAAAGCGAGATTGCGGTTTTAACAGTACTTTGCCATGCCGGATATTCAATAGAACCACGCTTAACCTAGCCCTCGACAAAACAATTCTCACGACACGGCTTTCAATATCATGCATCATTCGCTTGTTAATTCGGCGCCGGGCATTGTTAAAGTTCTGCATTTGACAAGCTGAAACACTTTTTGCGGGTAAAGTCCGGTGTCGATACCGGCTTAGTGCAACGAACGCTTCAAATAATGGACGTCAGTTCATTTTTCACGGACGCTGTTGTCACCGGCGTCTGCGCTGAAATCGGAAAGTCCCATAGAACAGGTGTTAATAAAATGCCTTTTCTCCTCTTTTATGTTCCAGAGCGTTTGGAAATTTGAGCACCTTGCAACTTCAGTGAGTTGATTTCCCCCATTCGTCAGCGTCACGAAATTCGTTACAGGCGCTATGCGGCTTGGTGACCACTCGCTTACTTACAACATACAAGAAATAACTGTAGTTACACTTGTTTATCGCGTATGCGAAATGTTAATTCGATAGAAAATCGAGTTGTTCTGATTGCAGCAATAGCATGGTTGGAAAGTAGAAAAATTTTAACTTTACTAAATTAGATTAGAATTAAAATTATAGCTGCACACTGTGCGCAATTTTTTCAGATTGAGTTGCAATTCTCGAGTGTATGAGTGGCAGCGCAACTTTCAACGGCATACCAAATTCGGCGGGGTGGAAAAAAACTCGATAGCTCCATGATAACATACCCTCCCGAAGTCGCTAAAACGCTGTCCTATGAAGCAATCGTTGCAAGCAGCCTTGTATTGCGCAATTCGACCGCCCTCGTGTTTTGCACGAATTTGAGTCATCGGTAATGCAGTCTGAAGCATCGGATGAGGCATACCAGCGCAAAAACAGTCGCGCGCAGTCCGGTTGGCGAAATCTCTTTCGAATCGGCCTTGATTTAATCGTGATGACCGCTTGCGTTCCCTGGGGATGCACGGTTGTTGATAACTCTGGTTTGGCGCTGTCTTTGTTGGTTCGCGACACGTATTGTGATGATTATTAATATTGCATCGACGACACTTGCGCCGTTGCCAATTCGAGTTTTTGTACCTTAGGGAAAGTAATTCGGTTTATCCGCATGATTTTATTAATTTTCCCTCTCGGGCGCGTAATTAATGTGTGACCTGATGAGGACGCGTGCTTTGTAATGCTGGCTGCAGTGTGTTTGTGTTGATAGCGGACCTCGTTATATAAATCTCATTTATTATGGCGGCGTCGGTTTGAGTCACATGTTAAATTAAGTCGATATTGTATCGCGGCTTTCAAAGAGGGATTTATTGGCGTTATAATTGCATGAGATGTCACTGCGGCTGCATGTGGTGTTGACGACTGGTCGCGCGCCGTCTCGTGGCCTTTGTGTGACTTTTGGGTTGTTGCTTGTCTGGTGCTGTTCTTTCGATGGGATGTGTTTTCAAAACAACGGCATCGCATTTCGATTTTTTCCTACCCCGAAGACTTTCTTTGAATGTTTCAGACGGTTTGACATTTTGTTGTGGTAATTGAGGGACCTCGCCAGAGGCTACCGTGATTAAAATTCGGGTGATGCAGTTTATATATTTATTTTTACTAACACATGAAGGGACTGACCCATTTGGGTGGTCGAAAAATACGTTACGTCATATCGAAGTGCAAATTTGGGAATGGCAATAGCGTCAATTGATTTTTATTGATGGGGAATCTCGATCCCACGATTTTCATATGCAGCTCCCAAATTTTCACCCTCACTACTCCTATGCCTGGCATCGCCCTTTTTGCAACCTGGCGTGTCCGCATGCACGTATGCCAGGCTGAGATGAACTCGACATTACTGTGAGTAGGTATTTCGATCATTGCCACCTATGACACATACCAATTACCTACCGAATTTTAAAACCCATTGCGCGTCGATGATTGATGGAAACCCATTGTTATACCAAATCATACAATGTGTACTTCTCATTTCATTTTTCGCTGTATCGGTTGATGATTAATACATGCACTCGCGCACCAGTGTAAACCGAACCAGACAGTATATTTTTTGATTTACAAACGTACACGGTCGATGTGTTTTTACCACGATGACGTGATGATGACGTAGGTGTTTTTGTGAACTCACTCTCGGTCCGACGCGGGCCGCCTTTACTTTGAATCTAACTGTTACTTCCTGCTTGCAACGACGCATCATTCCTGTCACGTGGTAAAGATCTCGTCCTGTTACGCAACAGTCAACAGTTCGTTCGGTTGTTTTTCATTTCGCGTATCATTTCGCGTATTTTGTGTGATTGCAAATCTGGATTGTATGTGGGTGGGTGGTAGGTAGCCCGGGTCCCGTTATATTTACCAGCCAAATGCATCACAACATATCCTCATTCCGTAACGGAAGCTGTCCTAAAATTAATCCAACCCTTGCCTCTCTGTAGTTGCAAGAAGCGCATTAACACCCAACGTGTCGACTCTGTCATTGGTTGCTGAATTGAAGCCTGTAAGCTTTGTACTGCGCCAGTGTGTCAATGAAATTGGCATTCCATATTGGCCTGTGTGACCCGTCGGAGCTGGCTTTTGGTTGCTTTAGTTTGAGTGGTTCCAGCGCGGAGCCCAAATTTCTATATTTATCCACGCATCATTTCACGTACTTGCACCGTGTCAGCAATCACGGTGCCGTACAACACGAAATCACGCATGGAATGCTTGCTTTGCTAGTCCGTGATATATTTTCTGGAAACGCTACGATTTTCGTTAAATCCTTCACAGATAGACGGCAGAGAACATCGGCAACGCATCACGATTATGTATATTTTTGGCTCGATGGATCTGGTTTGTTATTGGAATGTTTCATTTGGCTCCGTTGCTGGCTCTTTGGTGCAATAATTCTTTTATCCTATAGGTAAATAGTAAATATTACGGATGCGATACGCGTAGAAAAATGGCGGAAAGTACTGGGAAAGGCGCTTCTTCCCCTATTCCCAATTTTAACTCCGGCATTGTGTCGTCATATATTTACGTCACGTCACAATGATTCGGTATTCTCGCTGCAAATTTTCACCCTACCCAATGCAATGAATGCAATAAATAATATGCATACGTCTTAGTTTTATATTCATTGTGTTACGTTATGTCGTTGCGGATGGCTCGAGGATGTATATTTTTTCGACACTTCACGCCGAGATTGCTTCGCTAATGTTGCTATACGATACGGATTTTGGCGTCATAATAGGAATTGCACCATCGCTACCAATCGTGTTAATCAACCTCAACAGGCTGCCGGTTGCGATCAGAATTGGAAGCTAAATAATTTTAGTTGTCTAGTTTGAGCGTAATGCCGGTTGAAAATTTTCTATAGTTGTCCAAATCTGGTTTTGATGAACCAGAGGAGTTAGCAAACGTCGTCAGATATCTTGACCAGTTGCGCTGGTTAAAATCGACTGTTAATTCATTAATGATTAGTGTATCGGCTTGTGTATCGTATTAAACGATTCGTCGCTCGTATTTCATTGAAATAATCCATCACTCATGCAAGGCCTCGGCGAATGCCAGGCCTAAGTTCCCACGCGCGTAGCGTTATTTTGCAGATGGCTCAATACGCATTCTTTTTAATTGTGGTCATGTTGACTCGTTACAATTGGGAAGTGCGCCAATTTAGCGAAACCTCGCTGCACTGACGTACGCTCTGGAGGTCAGCCTTTGTGTACGTTGTTGAATTGCAATGATTTGGCGCCGTTTCCTTGGCACGTATGTGCTGCTAAAATTGCGCCATCTCTCACAATGAAAGCGCAGCTGCTGCAAGCCAGCTAGCGACTCTGCGGAAATTAAGACTTTTCTCTGCAAGTTGCAGTTATCTTTTTTCCCCCGCGTAAACTGGACAGCAGGCAACTTAGCCATGTAAAGCGATTACATAAACCAGAAAATATTGGATAATACAGGCTCATTTCCTTGGGCTTGGGTCGTGTGACCTGTTGTAGACGCAGGCTTAGGCTTCCGTACGTGCGGCATTTCCTGTGAAAATTTCGTTGCGCGTTTCCTTGTGTATGTAATCTTTTCCTTGTGTTTTGGGGGGCATGAATCGTCCACCCGCCTCCAACACGCCCTGCGCGCGCTAGCGCTGTATACAATGTAATCGAGGTTGTGTTTGAGATTATTAATTCGATTTCTATTACTTTTGAATCGAGGCCCGTCCCACGGAACGCCCGGTTGATACACGTTGCATTCGCGGTATATACAACCGCGTTTCGCATGGACGTTGTAGTTTGTGGACAGCCACTGGCCAGATAGCACCCGTCTCAGATATGTCTGCATTGTTATGTGTGGGTTAGTTCGAGGTGTTGAAGCTTCCTGGTTGGCTTGTCGAGATGGAAATGCGCAAAGATACCGTCGATATTATTCGACATTATTACCGACATTTTGCAAGAGATATGTGCATCGCGTTTTTGATTAGGCAAGTTTCTTCGTATTTAGTTGTGGGAATTCCGCCGATTAAGAAGCGTTTCCATCAAATGCTAATGCAGCATTTGCCGTTTTAAATTATTGTTTTCTCGGTAATTCTGGGTCGCTCCGAAAAATTAGTCGTGTGTCCACGTCGTTTAAGATTGAATGCTTAACGACCCGGGTCCCTGTGTGGCATCAGTGATAAAAACTGCGATTTTATCACGACTGACCCCAGGCTCTCGCGAGATGATTATTAGCGGCGACCTGCGTACCATTGAGATTATTGATGAACCACGCATCCTGCCGATTTTCGTGAGATATCGAGTACATCGCCCACGGTAGAACAAAATTCGTTTTGTTTTTTTTGTGATGAGCAATTGACCATGTGTTATTTATATCATTATCATCGACGATGGATTATTTTTGAACCGCTCTGTGTATTTGCCATGCCGACGTGTAGATAGAAACAGGCAAAAATTACAAGCGAAACAGGTAGGGATCAAGATGAATGCAGTTCACAAACTGTTGCGACCGCTGTCGTTGGCAGACATTGCGCCCTAGTTTATGTGTCGCGTATTGTCGCGTTGCATGTCCTGCGAAGGGCGTGTTTGAACTCGCCCCGCGTCGCTAATCACAACAATACCCACTTCATCTGTGACGTAACATACGGCCGTTATCATGTTCAGGCTTGCCTTAGGCTACGCCCCGCGCAAAATGCATTACAGGCATAGGCCTGCATGTCCACGTCCAGTTAACTACTCCGCGTTGCATTTCCCGATCGCGCCCTTACGCAGCATTTACTTTAGCGGTGCGTGCGCCACGATTACTATTCGTTGCTGTGTTGACGTAGGATAAAGTTTAATCTTAACCCAACAAGTTCAACGTTCGATTAGCATTTGTCGCATCATTAATGCCGAGTGGGCCGGAGAGGCTCTTGCTTTGTGAGTGAGCACTGAGCACCGACGCGTGGTGAAATCGACAACGTATCTCGCGTCGTTTGGCTGTTGCACATCGCGTCAGTTAGCGACCAAATTAGCGACGTTTGTCGACGAGTTGCTATTTTCGGCTCGCGTCTACTTATATAATCGCTTGTGGTTTAATTGCGGCGTGTATGATTCTCTAGATAGATTGTTGACCCTTATCCTGATTCCTGATATGATTTTGTTTCCATTGCGCCATTTTGCAACGCCCTCTCGCCTTTGTTTTGATTAGCATCTGCTCGGCGTCGGTTAATAGTAGCCCAAGGCTCGAGTATGACGTTCGTCTCTATGGTTACATGTCGCGTCTCGTTATAAATCAAAGCCACGCAAATAGACTCGTGATATCCTTTCACGGCGGTCTAGGATATTCTTGGTTTTGAAACATTACAATGTGTGACTAAATGCTGGTGTCACAATGTAAAGTTCGCCAGCGCTAATCATCGCGTGTCGCGACTAAAACGGGAAAATGGCGTAATATATGAAATTACGCGCAAACAATGGTGATTAATATCGGTTAACAATATTGCCGCGGGCTGTGGTTGATCTAGCTATGTACCCTACCCTGGAACGCTCTCAAATTATTCTTCACGCCCGTTCGGGAATCTGGTTTCTCCAGCGCACGTGCTTAATGTTATTATTTGGTGTAATGTGTATCAGGTTAATATCCGGTGGCGCATAAAGCGAAATAGTTTGTGAGTTAAACTGCTTTTGTCGGCGAGAAATTTGATATCTATTGTTCCGAAAAACGATAGGTCTTCGGCCTTAATTTGTTTCCTATCTTCAATTACGTGGGCTGCTTTACAATTTCCCGGATATTAAGCATGGGAAGTCGTCAATATTGTCGCACTTTGTCGCATGATACACAGGTTGTGTTTTCCAAAGCCCCAATAGCAAACATGCGAATTTGCAACTTGCTTTATATTGACTGGAAGCTGTAAATTTGCGAAACAACGGGGCTGCATTCAGGTTCAGCGGTTCAATTACACTCCACTATAAGTAGGCTGTAGTACCTTGTAATTGCCCCGAATTCCCCGAAATACATTGGCAGAAATGCGAGTCGGTATGAGATAATAGTAACTGCAACATGATCCCACGTTCCTGCTGTCATATTATTGCATGCTGCATTTTCCAGATCCTGTGGTAGGATGATGAGTCATGTGAATTAAGGGGGTGGGTCAGTGTGTGTCATACTCGTGGTACAACCATTGGCGAGTTCATCGTGGTGTCAGGACAGACATGATTATTTTGATGATATTAAATTATGAATATCAACCAAGGGGTGGATATCAATATCGATGTCACGATATTTTAGCTTCACACCATGTTTACTTGAGTTGAGATACATATCACCAACCTGTTATATTCTTTTTCAAAACAGTTCCATTACCGAGGCAACCGATAGATCGAGTAATACTGCGCCACCTCACGTAGTGCACAGCCGAGCCAGTTCTGATCCGGTAACGAATCGGTACGGAGTCGCCGAAAAAATACAGCCACACAAAAAAAGCCATAAAGCCAAGAAATCCTGGACCAGCATATTCTCCTTCAAGTAAGTTCAAGTATTTTGGTGTTATTTGTTGCAGTTGAAGTTGAAAGTTTGCTGTGGGTCGCATCAGAGTCTTTTATCTTCTTTTTGTTGGGTGATTTCGATTACTCAATAGCACTCGTAATTATATACTGTATGAGCAGATGTGGCTGGATCTTTGTTACCGACGCCCGCCTTATGTTCTGGTTATGACATCCACAATCTGACGTGACATGTGAAGGTGCACTTGTCCCCATCAATATCTCGTTAACTGATTCCCGTTCCCCTGGGTAACGGCACTGCTCATTGTTTTCCAACAGCTTTAGTCACCCCTTGTCTCTGGAGTGTTGCCCTTGTCGCTGGCTAAACTTGTGTTCAACTTGTCTCGAAAGTTGTGTTGACAACTGCCGGGATATTTCCAACGTAGCGCTACTTGTAATGTCATTATTGTGTATATAATGGAGTGCTCATCTTCAAACTGGCTTATAATGACAATGACCACCGTCTAGTCGCGTTGGATTAGTGACTGACTTTTGTGGAAGATAGTAACAGAACAGGGCAATGGCTAGTTGCATTAGGCACCGTCATTCGGTGCATGATGTGATATATCATCGTGAATCTGTGTCACAATCGACAACGAATGTGTTGTCTAACAGGAAGAGAAGTGTGCATAAACTTGATAAAGACTCGGAGGCGTTTGTCGAATCAGATGTGTGTGGGTGAGTATTCTTTGATCTATCTTATGATGATTAGAATCTGTAAAAAGTGATTGCACTATGTAGCAGTGGGCTGATGAATCTAGGATTCTTGGCAGTGAGGTGTCTGCCGAAATCGCCAAGTCATTTCCGGGAGAGTTCATTTCTGCACGGAATGAATATTATTGCACGGAATCATGGCTATCTATCTCGCATTTGCCTCTGTTACCTTCAGCATGATTTGTGATATTCTATAGCAGATTACTTGTCATTATTTTTCTCTCAAATATTTCAAACTGTGGAAGAATATCTCTAACAAGCTGAAATTCAGAGACCAATCCGAAATGGCAGTTTGCTGCACCATGTCTCCGTAACCTGTGAATGTTTTTGTATAAAATTCTCGCGTCTGGAAGTCGGCGCATTCTCAATCCAATACCTTTGTTTGTGCGTTAGATTGTGACGTTTGAATATATTCTGAATTTATAATTCCAGACCTCCCGGGAACAAATTCCCCCGAACACCGAGCGATCGTAGCAATCGTAAAGTAACACGCGAATCAAGTGTCAACGACAGAAGGTAGCGTTCGAATGATTACGCAGTAGTAGGATACTAGCCGGTAATTACGCGAACACCCTGTTTTATTGAAGGAGGACCCCTTCACCGCCCAAATCCCGAACGCCGAAAATTTTACGAAGATTTTCGAGTCGATTCAAAAAGGTACTTTCAATTTTCAAACTAATCTTGGCGTACATTTATTAACGTCATAACGGTCCTGCAGAGTCCGAGTTTGAGGTCAGAGTCGCCTACTGGTTCACATCTCAAAACCCCGGGCAGCAGTCAAAGCTTTGATGCTGTTTTGGAGGCATCTCGGCCCGCCGATGGGTAAGCGTATTCATACGTCCTTTCTCAGTCATTCTTGCTTTCGAAGTACTCCTGACTCGCTGAATGGAATCTCTTCTAAAACCAATTTCTGTGTGTTTTCAGTGAAACGAAGTCGAATAGCCTCCCCAAGGAAGCTGTGCTATCTACGCATCACAGTCGCAAAACGCATCATTCGAGGTATGTGATCTGTTTCATGGTGCCAGTATTCAGACTTGGTTTTGGCGAGTATCCTAGTCTCAACGCTGCAGAACGAGAATGCTTGTCATTGTCTGTGGCGACATGCACTTTGGTCTCATCAAGAATTCGAATGAGGCAATACAGGCGATCTATCATTTCCTTACCGGCGTATCGTTTGCGACTACCGTAGTATTACTGCTGTGGTATTGCGGATTTGGTAGTTTGGTCGAACTGTGCCGGAAAAACATTGATTTGTTGGAAGTTGTGCAATCGTTTGGTGTGTTTTTGTTGCCGTCGGGGATGCAGCGATATTGGACTTTGTCGCGATCTTCAAATTTGTCGTGCATCGTTGAAAATACACCCAATGGGACATTGTATTGCGTTACGGCGACACATCTTAATGCGTTTCCTGTATTTGTCTCTTTCCAAATTTTGGATCTAAATCCTAAATTCATTTTATTGTCATGCTCCAATTGCAAGTACGAATGGTCGAATGGGGCATACTTCTCATGCATAAGTGGCCAGTAGCGAAGCACTTCTACTTGTTTGGAATACTGAGATAGGCTCGACCTGCTTGCATTACTTCCTTCCATGATAACATTTTGGGCTACTTCCTGTTTTACTTCAGTTCTTATATTTTTAGGCAGAACTTGGCCTACAATACTTGTCACTTCTGCTTGTATTTGAGTAGAAATTTGCCAAGTTACTTCAATTTCTGCTTGACTACCAACGATGATTTCTTTAACCACTCCTTGTTTAGATGCGGGAAGACGCAGTAAGAATTCGAAATGCCATGTTTGATTTTTTACCGACATTGATGCAAAATTGTGATTCCTGCAATTCGTGCCAGCCAAGTAAAAATACCGCGGTACCCGCGTAGCAAAACCCACCCATTACTTTTCATACACTTACGTGTTTCCGAATTTGACAGGGTCGTCATAGATGGTTCGTCGAAACACGGTTACAAGCACACGAAAGACGCAGAACGGCCTTCGTCTCTCGACCTTCATGCGAAGAAGAAAAAGAGTATCGGCAGCAGGTTGAAGAATTTCTTCATCGAGTCTTCTTCGTCCTCCTCGTCCTCTCCTATGTCGTCCGCGTCCGAACCGGATTTGACTCAATTAGGTTGGTAGCGACTCCAACATTTATGCCGGGTGTCCTGACCTAATTTAAGGGGTCAACGAAAAGGCGATATTGAAATTTTCAGCGTACGAACGACGGGTGTATTCATCGAGGGCCTTTGTGGCGACCGTGAAATCGAGCGTGCGCGGCTGAAAATGACTGATGAGTTATTGTTACAGTGGCAGCTATATCTCTGCATCCCTCGCTATTGTGCGCCTGCTCGCCTGTTTGATACATCTCTCGCTAGCGACAATAGAGAGGCATCACTCAGGGATCAGTTCCTTTGTTGTTTTTCTTTGTTACGAATCCCGCTGTTCGGCTGTTTGTAAATGTCGCCGCGTTCCCGGTTTCAACAAAGCTAATCACAGTCCGATTGTTTTTGAGCCTGTGCGTGTAATCAATATGTTCAATTGTCGTCTCGATTGTCATGTGGTTGTTATAGCCTAGGATTCTATGGAGAAGATAATTTATTTGCTTCTCATAAACAAAGTCACTTATGGTTCAAAGTTACCAACGACTTGTCTGGGATACGTTTGAGCACTCAGATTCTACGACGTCATATTCTACCTGAGAACTATATAACTTTAGATTCCAAGTTTTCATAGCCCAGTAAAGCTGTGACTTGGACTGGTAGGCTTTTTCAACTACATGGTCATTACCCTGTGCAGTAATGATACTTAGATTCATTTGCCAAATTTTGATTTGAAAGATATTGACCGATTTGCATCACAAATTGTGAATGCTGCCTCGGTAGGCCGTATGAAAAAATTGAGAGATTCATTTACATTCAAGCAGTGACGTAGCTATCTAGATTTTGTTTATTATGTCTTTTTATCGCGGTGGTAGCGTTTGTTTGGAGGCGTACAAAACAAAATCGAATTTGATGAAGCAAGTTGAACAAATACAGTATCTAATTTAAGGAACTGGCTAATTCAATATTTCACTCAGATCACATCGCAAAGCCATCAGCTTCAACAAAGGGTGCCGAACAAACTGTGAAACATACCAACTCCGACCCCAAGCCTGATCCTGCCGTGAGTATCCTGTTAAAACACTAGAAGCGCCGCCAACCCCATTAACGTACGGAACACATTAAAACAGACCACGCGAAGAAATTACCAGCACAACGCGTCAAAGTCTATGAGCGATATTGACCATAACAATCCGAACCTTGTCGAAATTGCAGAGAAATTGAAAAGCATCGCCATCGCGCTGCAGCAGACCAAGTAAGTGACTTGGGGTGGTTCTTCTACTTTTCGTAGCAATGTAGTTTAGCTTTTGCGTACTCGAGCCGTTATTTTTTACACTACATCCAATTTTACTTGATACTTACTTCCAGCACTTCGTATCTTGAAACCTAGAAAGTAGTTTTGTGAGATGCTGCATAGCTTTTTCGAGCGAAACTGTCGAGAGAACCGCGTGAAATAGCCCCTGTATCGCGGTAAATCAGGGATTGTAGATATTACGTAGTAGATAGTAGTAATTCGTAGAGTCATTACCGGCTGTCATTTTACGTTAGTTGCGAAGATACATCTTTGTAAAGTCGCCACCTCTTATTAACTGCTAAATGTATGCGATCCCGCAACCTAATCCAATTTTTGAAAATACTTACGCGACTGATTTTGAGACCTTTCATTTTCCACTTCTTCCTGAAGTAGTTGTTATTTGCCTTGAGAATTGCTCCATCTACTTGCGATTGAGTAGAGATTTACTGCAATGCTGACGACTTGAACTGACTGGTGACTGATGGCCGGACACGGCCACTTCCCCCGTCGAATTATATAACTGATTACTGACCTTCTGCTATGGAAAATGTTTTTCGGTCTTTCTCACCATTCTCTCTGCAAGCTTGCTTACACGTTCGCTGTCTAGACTGGTACGAAGAACGCCTCGCGCAATAATATATTTTTGCAGCTACGATCATCAACAAGATTGGCTTCCGCCTCATTTAGCCGATCAATATGCCGGGTTGTTATTGGTCGCTCCGATCGACAATTCTTATGCTACTGCGGCAGCTCTTTAAAATCACGGTACTATCAATAATTGAGACTCCACATGAGCGTTGTATAATTACGATGCGGCAGTTGCTGCTTTGCAATGTTCCTGACCAATTGATCGCGAACCGTGTTTTTCTCCTCACAAACTCTCATATATGATCCCACAGCTTGAGACGGCCGAATTGTAAATCCTAATCGATGTGTTTTGTGTCGTGGCGCGAGAGATGCAATTTTTCGTGTTTGTTGTTGTTTATGTTTACGTTGCATACTGCATGTTGTTGTCCGCCCACCATGCGGTTAACGGGACATGCGCTGTTTACGTGGAAATTTCGGAATAATAACTGAGGGGTATATATATTGGGATCGTTAGGTTTGTGGTTTGTATCATTTCTTCGCTCCGTAGTGCATGGTCAGTGTGAATACGTAGTTGAATATATGCTATCTTCACTTTCGTGATATAATTTGAAGACGTGTGATTTTATCAGGTATGCGGAAGTCGGAGCCTGTTTTATGTGTCAAGTCGGCATTGTTTTTCATTAGTGAATCTTCCATTTAGATACGTGGGTCCGTCTGGAAAAACACAGACCCCGGATTCTTATCACCACGACAATCGGACTACGAGCGAGGTAAGGCATAAATAAGACCTATTGACTTGCTGTGAATGGCATAGTGACGCTTATTCCGTGCGAAAATCACGGTTTGGCTCTGGTGAAATGATATTCAATAATATATAGATTTATGTTTGATTTTAAATTTGGATTGCTGGCGTAGAGCGCTTTGGAATTATCGTTATATGACTTAAAGTCTGTACTTTTGCTCTGAGATTGAGATTGGAAAATATAAAAATTGGATACTCTTTTGAAATCTCGACTAGTTGCTGGCGATTACCCCTGACGAGTATCGGCCGAAAATATTTTGGTTTATTTCTATGTGAATATGGGATGCAGCAAATCTATGCTGAATATCATAGTAACGTTGGTTTTTATCTCAGCAAAACCACGGTGTAAACCGAAGCAAATCCACGCCCACCGCGAAAGCTACGAGCATGTCCATGAAAACGTATTACAACATGGAAGCGTCAAAGCAGACGAGGTCCGGCAGAGCGAACGAAGCGGGGCACAGTCCGCTGCAGAGCAGGATCAAAAGGACCGACGTAAAGATAGAGTCCTGGTTGCAAAGAGTCGCGGAGGAGAAGCGTCCCGGCACGAATACGCGGCTGACCCACGAAAGACACCAGAAAGACGGCGCTCCTTCGAAAATATCGAAATCTTTGAAGTCGAGCGTGGCCGCGGCCGCCAGCCCACGTCAGTCATCCTCGCCGGACATGCGTGGCGCACGAGCGCACCGCCGCAATGTAGTGGTGACCGACGGCGGGCACGGCCCGCACCGTACAGTTGTTCGCTACGAAAGGCACGAGGAGGACATTGTGACGACCGTTTCTGCCACGGGAGTGACGGAGAGACATAACAGCGTGGACACGTACCAGGTGGTGCAGACAGACGCTGGCACGTTTGACGGGGATGGTGAGGACGACGTGGATTTCGCGGACGCGTGGCGAGAGGACGAGGAGAAGGAAACGCCGAAGCACACTGTGGTGAGTGTTTTTGCGAGAGGTTTTCAACTTATCGGTAGGGCTGAGCACAGTGATTTAAGTACTCAAATCTGGAATGAGTATTCATTGTAATGGTACAGTCGTGCCGTGAGAGATGATTTTTTCAAGTACTGATATTATACAATCTTTGCCACTAAAATTTCATTTGTCAACAAGGAATATAGTTTCGATGCTATTTTCCAATGTGAGACGTTAACCTCGGAGCATGCGTGGAAATGACATTTCTGCAAAGTCGTCATAAACCCTAAGCAAAGGCACAAAGTGCAATGATATAGGTATATTGTCAAAAAAAATACCAATTTGTCATTACCTGTAGTGGGTAACTGTTGCTACTTTCTATGTGATCGTGGAAAAGGTATATATTTCAACTGTCTGCATGTCCATACTGTTATGGCATCATACTGAGTGATGCTTGAATACTCGAATCGAAACCTAACACTTAATCCAGATCGAATCATTCAGGTACTCTACTTTGCCCAGCCCTGGCTCTAGTCATCTTTATTTGACGCTACTTGCTGGAGCGGTTAAGATTTTAAAGTACTTCCAATTCTGCTTGCATTTTACTTCTAATCTTGCTACAGCCGACGCTTGAACCATATACTAAGCAGTCTCCTCCCGCCGTATTCTCAATAGCTCCAGCTCTTTGATCGCGGTTTTTAAATCTTACGGTATTTTCCAGACTGGAAACGCGGAGGAAGAAGTGGCGCAGGCACCGCTGCGTCCGCGCGGAAGGGCCGCCACCGAGCCCGCGGTCCCCGCGTACGACGAGCTGGACAACGTAACCAGTGATAGCGACGAAGGTGCTGTAGGCGGCCAGGTCGATCTGACTGACACGGAGGAAGACAAACTGGTCCAAGAGATTGTCGCCACGCTGCGCAAAAAGGGCGACACACTGGTAAGGGTTGCCATAGGCTAATGTCCGCATTTCTAAGATGGACCGTGTCTGATAAAACTACAGTGTCCTCAGTTATCAGTTTCATTTTTTAAATTATTCAGTACACATATCAGTTTATAAATTTCACAGTTAAGCTACTGAACAGTTTTTAGGCACATTTCAATGGCGAACCTCCAGTCGATGGTTTTTCGTGCGAGCGCTTTTCATTCGACGTGTCCTGTTTTTCGCAGAACGCCCAAGAGCAGACCATCGAACTGAGCAAGTTCTTTGTGGATTACGCCACGAGAACGACGGAGGTGAATCTTCGACGGCTGTTTCGTACAGCGATATCGAGAGTGTACGACCACGCGACCAGGCACCAACACAGAGACGTTGTGGAGGTACGCAAAATTTAATTTTTGAAACTACAAACTCGAGTGCTCTTCGGACTTTTCGTTTTCTACTTTTGTTTCGTGTAATTTTGCATGGTCTCGGAAATAGCTTTTTGCGCTTGCAAATCGAGCCGAGATTTACTCCGTCACTTTTACCGGTTTGCTGACGGAATACATTGTTCTTGAAATTTCAGACGACTCTATGGCTGTAATATTTCAGCCCGCGAGCTGGTTACTACAAAACGAATGTCGTTTCAGATTGCCGTCATTTTCGATCTGATCGCCACCGTGCAAACCATGCAGCCCATCGTGGGGAATTTCCTGACGTCGGTCATCAATCATATTGCTTTCAGCGCCGGCGGATGGCCGGTAAGTGTCTGACGGCGCGACGTAACGTGTGCGTGGGGTTTTACATTTTTTTCTCTCCGATTTTGCAGAACGTCATGCAAAACTATGACGAGACCAAGGAAGAGATCAGAGGCTGGGGAGAAGGTGAGTGTCTGCAGAGCCTGCGCTTTTGCTAGATTTCCATGTTTGCCGATGATTGGGCAGGCTGGCGTGGTTCATACCCAGAGGTCATCAGTAACGGAGTACTTGTATCCTTTCTAAGAGTAATGTTTGCAGGTTGCTTTCACTTGGATTCTTATGACAATTTCAGTAGTAAAAGAGACTCAAACTTACTCCATAACGGCTCTCAACTTTTCGAAATTCAAATTGTAAAAAGTTCGTAGCTCTGCCTGAAATACTAATTTGAACAAAATGCTGGAAAACTAATTCTAATCTAATTTGGACAGGCTCAACATTTTCTCGTTGTCCACTTAAATGGCTGTCTCAGTGTCTCATTTTCTGAAGGGAATTTGTAGAGAGAGTTTTCTTTGCCACTAACCGGCGACGTCTCTCTTGACAGGCGGTTACAAGCACGACCGAGACGAAGGAGAATTGGATTAGCGGCGCGGCCATTTGGTATCGACAGTTTCGTTAGATCCACAATCGCCACTCTATAAACTCTGACCACCTTTGGATATCTATGCAAAGGAGCATGCTATCAAATCGAGACGGAGGTCGCTCTCAAAGACGGTCGTTTTCTTTCTCGAAGGAATTCATCGCGGGGTACATTGGGGATCGAACCCTTGCTTATTTCTTACAATCATATCCTCTTAAATTTTGTCATATCGTTCGTATTTCGCGACTTTGAATTTTTATGCTACTGTAATCGATTTTCGAAGATTTATTATTATTATCTCTCGCGTTATTTTTTTTCGTTCCCGTTCGTACTTGACAAGCAATAATGATGCTTCTAACTATATTTATTGTGTGTAACCGATTTTTTTTCGGGTCATCGAGCTCTGTTTGTCGTTTGTACCAAAAAAGTACTATTATCACTGTTTTAAATTTTTCGCAGCTGTATCATACCCTTTGATAAGATCGGCGAGTCTTCATATAGCGGGGTTTTGCTGATTACCCGATTTCCTGATAACTGCTGCTAATTTATCGCCACCGCGTACGCGAGTCGACGATCTGCTCGATAAAATTCGATTCTGTTCACTTTTTTTTGGCTATATCTTGAAGAGTTGGTTCCTTTTTATGCGACTGTGCTTTTTTGATTAAATTGTGTGTTGTCTTTGGTACTGCCCCTTGAAGCGACAATGCAGAACGACAGTTGACCATGCGACTTCATAAACCCAAAACTAACCCTAACGTGACCCTAGATTTAACCCGTATGCGCAAGTGTCACAAGCTCACATGCCTCTGCGTAATCAGAGTAGCTTATACCTATTTCTCACATTTGGAGAAAATCAAGTCTTTGTAAAGTTATCATTTGATCAAATGAACAAAACAAATAAAATTTTGCAAAACTCGATTGTCTCAAATGTCAAAAATGGAGATAAGCTACTCTGATTCCACAGCGGCGATTTGCTCACGGACCATATTTTCGAGCTGCTAAGGTTTCATGAATTTACACATTGCTCCTTTTCGGGAGGCACTAAAGAGCCATTTAGGATGAAAGCGATATTGTCACCCCAAATAAAAATACTTGCGAGGCCACTTGTCACGTCGGCAAGCCAATCCCTCACTGTGCCTTCTTTATCATTGTGCCGGGTTTTCCGTTGTATGTTGTATTGAACTGAAGATGCTCTATCCGAGACGCTTTTTTGTAATTTTCGTGTACGCGCGCTGTGCTGCGTAATAAAGTATATTTCGACTTGTGAAAGATCGTGCAGTGTGACGTAGTCTGTGTGACGTGGTCTGCCATGGCGAAGATATGTTGGGAATGTTGTCAGAGCGGCTGCTAGATCATGAGGGTGTTTGAGCCA
>ATSW01014999.1:0-10644 GCA_000444245.1 Botryllus schlosseri | reverse complement strand
TTGTGATGTTTTGAAACGATGAAAATATTAATAAACCTGATTGATTGATTCAAAAAGCCCGGATTGATGGTGAGCCGAGCCAAGAAAGTCGGCAGCAAAGATAAGTTCCGCGCGCACGCTGAACGAGATACTGATGTTGGAAGCGCGCGAGTGTGGAAGCCGCCTGGAAGATTACGAACGCAAAGATACAGAACATTACCAAATCATTGTCCTTAATAGGCGATAAGTACCACTGTTATGTATGAAATACATACTGTATGTATTTAGTTTGCAAATGCGGTGGTTCCACACTAGCGGTTGCAAATAGGGTTCTGGTTAAAATCATTTTGCTCTTGAATAAAATCGATTTTAATCAATTAAATAATTCAAATCATGATTTTTTTGATTTTTTTTTGTTTTTTACTCATAATAACAACAACACGAACAAAAGAAAACGGGATGAATGACGACCGTGTCAATCAAAGTGATGAAGGATAACGCTTAAACTTTAATAATGTGGGGCTGTGAATCATCATCCAGATAGCTAAAAACGTTCAACCTATGTGATAATGAAGGGTCGCCAGAATCATTACTGATCTGTTCTATAGTAGCGAGGAAACATGTTAAGTCGAATCGGGACCATCCATAATAGTTGCATCTTCATGTTGATCGATGAAGTGGTTACTGCCAGCAAACTGGATGAGAGATGAGGGAATCTTTCTAATTCGATATTTCGATGTCTAATTGTCTACCTACTATCGAAGAAGTGTCGACTTTCGCTCTTTGCTCTTTTCCCGTCTGTCTGCCAAATAGCTGAACTATACCGGTGCCGGTGACGAGATGCTATCTCCGGTTTATATGAAATGCACAGGATTGTCCGATTATAGAGACTGTAGTCTCTATATAGTCCGATAATGAACCATATTCACGCATCTCATCCGAAAATTTGAAAAAACCAAAATATTCAAAATGATAAAATTAAAATAAAGAATCAACGAAAAAAAACTGATTTAAATCAGCCTGATTTAAACCAAAACCCCTGTTCTAAAATCTTCCGTTCGACCAGACTTTGGATACAAACTGATACCGGATTTCGCACTCACTATCTGAGGAAAGATGTGTGGATCGAGATATCGGCCAATCGATATACAGCGGAAGTTCAGAGAGTGAGAAATGGAAGCAACGAATTTAATTATTGCGTTCACATACTGCTATATATGCCTGGAGATAAGAGTTGGCTATCTCTCTCTGACCAACAGACACACCCCTCCAATGGCGACTGTGCGGTGGCGAACGCAGGAGTGGTTGGTGTTGTGCAACTTTGCATTTATTCATAGGTTAAATACCGTAATAAATGATCAAACTGAAACACAAAAGAACAGTTGCATCGACTAGCCTAATCCCTATTGCTCCAACGACTCACAAGACGCGGTGCTAATAGCCTACATATAGATAACTAAGGTAAACCGGTTTACCTTAGTTATCTATACTAATACATGCACGCACGTCGCACAATCACAACAACAAGAAGACGAGATCGCTCATGCGTTTAGGGGAACTACTAGAGAGAGAGATAGTAGTAAGAGATAATCACACATCCCCCCCAACTCCTAACGAAATCAATGAGCATTGAGTGAGGAGTTCAAAATACAGCGTGTAGAGAACGTCCAACCAGGTGTGCGAACTCGAAGTGAAATGCCAATTCTATCTTCAACATTTTAAAGCCAGACTGCTCCTTGTCGCTTCGACATCTTCCTGTCTTTTCATTGTATCGCATTTTTTTGTGGTGTATTGAACTGATAAAATTGCTAATAAACCAATGATGATGATGTTTGTAATAAAGTCACTGGTATAACGCTGTTGCGTTTCACCCGAACAATACGACGAGCGATGACTCGATGAGCAGCACTCTGTTATGTGCAGCATACAATTTGTGCACCAGTAATCTAAAGTAATGTAGGCCCTATTAGACGTGTAGTTAGACGTGTGTTATGGCAGATTTTTGTTTTTATGGCTCAGTGAAAATTTGGGGTTCCACGAAGGCTTGCAGTTAAGCTGAAGTGTTCCGAAGGCTGAGAACCACCGACCAGGGTTTTAATGACTCGAGTCATTTTCCCAAAATACAGAAATGCCTCGACTCGAGTCATTGTGTATGACACGAACCAACTCGTATGACTCAGACCGACACTTCATTATAATACCGAAGAATAGTCAAGTAACCACACTATTGAGATTTCATCTAATGGTACTGGTACTTGAAAACGCAATCCAAGACTGCTAAAAGTGAGGAAATTAGCATATTATCAATGCGAACCATACGATATCACCAAACAGAGTAATAAAAAGTGACTAACAAGATACTGAGCAGACAGCACAATTACTGGGACTAAGACTCGAGTCATACTACCACGAGTCGGCCTCGACCCTCTGCTCGCTGACTTGACTCGGTGGTGAATTTATAATGACTCGACTCGAGTGAAAACTATAAAAGTGAGATTGACTTGTGACTTGGTTACAACCCTGCCACCGACTAAAAACACTGCAAAAGTCATGAAACTGTCGCTCGTTAACTGTTCTCAATAAAATCCCTATCACTGGTACATCACAGAGCTTTATTTTACATCTCCCAAAATCGCGTACATCGACATAAAATCAGTTCCCGTCACTTTCAGAGACGCGCCTTCCGTGAGCCTGAAGCGCGCTTGTGACGCCACAGTCGCGCGGCCCGGGCACAGTGCGTGTTGCGACCCTCGGTTGCTTTTTGGCAAACGACTTTAGCTAGAGGCTTACGGATCAGAACAACATGGACTGTCTTCTGCCCTTCGCCCCGTTCGGGTACGCTCGAGAGCCGGGATTCCTGCTCAGAGCGCATTGACTCACAGAGAAGATCGATTCAACTGAAAATAAGGCAGAAATTAGTCGTAATATCGGATTTTTGAGCCGATAGTGATGAAATCGAGATCCAGCACAGTAAGCACTATAGCACGATATCTGATATGCTAACATGTAATATCATGAAATAAACGTGTGTTGAAACTCACCATCTGGCAGCGAATGAATGATCGGCCCAAAGGTTTTGAAGAAAGGGTGATGCATCGCGTCGTTTGCAGAGATCCTTTTCGAGGGATCAAACTGAGACAAAGAGTGATATGCTCGTAACAACGTAGCCGTATTTGGCTACATGACGACCATGTGCCATGAAGAAACTTGGAAAAAATTCACCGCCTCTAACAGACATGTTTGTACATGTACAAACTGCCAGTCTGTTTAGTAAACGGTGTGCTAACCACTGATTGTTTGGGAGTTCTAGTTGTGAATTTAGAAAAGTGAGAAGTTCTAGTTCTAGTTGCTTATTTAAAAAAATGAGTAGTTCTAGTTGTGCAGTACTCCAGTAGTCTGTACAAGTCTGCTCCACGATGACAAAAAAAAAATAAAAGACACTATTACAGCAATAAATAAGCTACTTTTTGCTCTTGACTTTAATCTTTATGTTACAAAACCAAGAACATCGTATTATAAGCTTCATGAGGTTGCCATGCCACTGCTGTTAACTTTCCCATCAACTCATCATTGTGGATGTGGCTTTTCAAGAACGTTACTGCTGAAACCAAAGCAGGGGTGCCCGGATATGCAATATGACTTGCGGCTGGCTCTTTCCAAAACCAGACCAGCAACTATTTTGCTAAAGCAAAATCAAGTTCAACCCCCACATTATCTGAATATATAATAACTAGGGCAAGTTTTTGCAGCTTTTGCAAACTTTTTTCACAGCTTCTGGCAGCTTTCTAAATACCAAGAAGTTATGTAGTATGGTATTTTAGTAGGATGTTTAGAGAATTCTTATATTGCACCTTTTCTCTATTTTGCAACTTTTTCCGTTTTTCATGAAACCTTTTGCAACTTTTTTCAATTTTTCATGCAACTAACGTTTTACTGTAGAATGATTTTGCACCTTATGTAAATAGATGGCATGATTATTGCATTGTTGTTTACATTTGAGGTCCTTTCTGATTTGACGTTCATTTTTTTCAGGCTAACGATTTTGTTGAAGTCGCCAACACTGAGTTTTGCTACGGTGCCTCGGATACAGATTGATTCAAATATCTCATACCATTCAAGAAACTTGTCCATAAATGCAACTTTCCACGGATTTGACTGCAACAAAAACTTGCCCTAGTAACAGCTAGTTAATTCACTTGCGTGCCGCATTTATATCATTTTATTATTCTGAACTACCGGTTACTGTATAATCCAGTTTTACAATTAAAATAACGTTTCTAAATTTTGCCGTAAAGCTGAAAGAAGGGGGGCATTTGATCTTTACAAATTTGAAAGTTGGCCACGGTGTAAAAGAAGGTTACAAACCCCTGGTCTAAAGACACCCACCTCCAGAAACTTTCCCAGCAGATCGAGACCGGACTGGTCCAGCCGCGGACAAATACTGATCAGCGGTTCTCCTCGATATAGTTTTTTACAGTGTTGCCTGGAACACAGATCAAACATCGCATCACACACGAGCCTATTATAATTAGGAATGGGAAACATGAGTAGCTTTGTCAATCGATTCATAGCCGTATGAATGATGTGGAAAGTTTAAATATGTACATTTCACGCAATGACAAAGAACCTAATGTCAGTTCTAGATCACATTTAAGCTAGTTTAGTGTTTTTTCGACCATACCTATTTCATTGCACTGTGACAATGCTGTGTATAGATCATGACTTCACAGATATGTCATTTCCACTAACGTGAGTAGCTTTTGTACTAGGCCTACATGTTAGGTAAGCTGCGGTACAACCAATCACGGTTTACAGTAGTATAGTATCGAAACTATAATTCTCATTGTTCATTAACTCTTAGTTAATGAGAGATTATAATTTGAGTACTCTGACAAAATATCTCTCACTGCTCGATTCAGATCCGAATACTAAAATCATTGCGCGCAGCCCCAATCAAAAGCAACATCATCTTCTCACTTGTATTCAGGCAGATTGGAAACCCCGCGCCACGTTGAGTCTGTCGGGGTGCCGAGTGTTTTAAAAATCAAATGCAGCTGATCCGCGACGGTGGAGCCCGGGAATAGGGGGCGGCCAGCGGCCATCTCGTAGAAAATGCAACCCACACCCCTGTTGACAGCAAAACATATTTGTTGGAAGAATAATACAACCAGATAATTACAGCTGTCTAATTCAGACATGGGGTAATCGCGATTAGTAATCGTAATCGATTACGACGATTACAGCATTTTCAAGTAATCGTAATCGCAATCGATTACATTCGAAAAAATCCCGAAGTAATCGTAATCGTAATCGACTACTTCCCATATTTAATCGATTTCTTTGTGAAAGAACGATTACTTTTTATTTGTACAAGGACTGTGTCATAAACTGAACACTCGTGAACAAGGAAGAGGTATTATACCAGTTATTGAGAGCACAAACGTCTGATTTTCAAATGCCACTGCTCATTATTACGTCAGAGGTACCCTAATAGCTTTGCTTGTCTTTGCGTAGGAAGTTTCCACACATAGTAAATAGATAGCCTATTCGACGTACATTAGTGTGATTGTAAGAAAACCCACCGTGCTGCATATCGGTTTAGCATTACATTTCAGACGCCACTACCTCGCATCAGGATAATTAATCATAATCACCTCTCTGCCTAAGTTAAAATAGCAACTTTTGTATTGATGTTTGGTTATGCTTAGTTAAACTATAGAATGTAATAGTTCTAATTCTAGAGTTAAATGCAGTTTCACCGTTGCTGCTTGGCGAGCAGTAGACCTATATGGTACGAACGTACAGCAGAAAAAAGTTTAAAAGTTTTTACTCGTGAAATAAAACATTACGGTTTCCACAACGAAGCATTAAAATCAACAGCTGCTGATATATATCATAACATGGGCCGGTGTTTGCCGTTTTTCGTAATGGCAGCTTGGATTACATTATCTGCATTAAGTTGAAGGTAGAATTTTATGTTCACTTTCTGTTATTCTCATATTATTCTACTCAAAACGGGCGCCAATCGCTATTTCACAATTCTTTACCGAACATTTGGACTTGCCGCCATAGCCATCGGCTTATATACCATGTTAGCGTGGGTTGTAGCTAGAATCAGGATCAAAACAGCAAAAGCGTCCCCCAACCAAACTTTGGTCTTGGGCCCCCATAGGGTAGTCAATTTTGAAGTTGAAGATTTAATTTCGTCAATAATATTGGTAATTGCATTATATTGCATTTTTAATCCTATCTCAGCGCCCGAAGGTCAGATTTACCTGAGGAGCGGGGGGAGGGGGCGTAATTCATAATTATAACATCTGGTATCTTGCAATAATTACTTTATTGTAGCCTATGTTGTTAATTCGTGACCTCCGGTCTGTTATATAGCCAAAAGATATTGATTGTAGTGGCCCAAACAGCAGACTAAAAGAAAAACTTGCGTGAGACGCACACACAAATTGTCAAGTCTAATGCTCTGTGGGTGCCCGGGTGGCATTTGCATCGTGGGCTCAGATTGGAAGGAATCGACTGTTAGTCACGCCCACCCAGCGCGGCTATTACCAATGGACACATACCCTAAGTTTTGGCCAATGTCTTTCTTTAATAGCACACTTCGTGAAGTCTCATGTTGGCCAAAACTGCATATGTTTTTTGATGTGTCGAGGAGCGGTATTGACTGGCACCTAAATGCCTATTACTATGAATTATGCATGCTTTATTTCTTGAGGGGGAGACGTATGCATTTCGAAATCAAGCTATCTAGAGACAATTAAATCGCAAAGCTCAAAGAGAAATTCCAAGTTAACGAAATCTCTCGAAAATACTCTATAATTTATGTTGGTTTACAAAATACTTTTGAGTCCCCTCCAACCACGCTCACCACCCTATTGGGGAATTGGGGTGCGGCAGTTATGGACCTGGCAAGAATGCAAATCATTGGGTGCGATAAACCGTCCTCTATAAAATGGGCAATGGGTACATCATGACGTAACAAGGAAATGTCCCATCTTTTTTAAAGACAGTTGTTATATCATTGGGCCTTTCCAGCGCAATCCATGTATTTTCTTCCAATAAAACTACTACGATGCAAAATAAATGTAATCGTGAGTAATCGTGATTACTTTTCCAATGTAATCGTAATCGTAATCGACTACTTCCCGATTTTGCTGTAATCGTAATCGTAATCGCGTGATTCAGAAGTAATCGTAATCGCAATCGATTACATTCATGAAGTAATCACCCCATGTCTGGTCTAATTCGACTTACTGGAGCTCTCATCTAAATCCTAACCTAATGTTTGGTTTTCCTCAAAATGCTGCAGTAGAACTGCATTGTGCGAAATGAGCCAAATTTGCTGTACAGACATTCGTTATTCTCATACTTCTGAGACTGGACTCTGATTTGATATCAACTGAACTGAATTTGGAATGAATTCGATCGGCATATTGACTCATTCTAATTATAATCAAATTTGCATAAGAACTGTACAGTAGGCGTACCGCTATAGTTCCAATTCTAATCTAATTTGAAAAGCTAGAGATTTTATAGTCGGACAATTCTACAGCAAAGATGTACTTGTTCGCCTACTTTTTCAGAGTGCGCACTGCGCATGGAGCTTTTGATTTCCGATGAACCGCCAAGAGTGTGCACTGTGCAACCCCAAGACCAAATGTACTATTTGAAACTACTTGAGTACTCGTCAAACCGTCATTTTCTACTTGTACTTGCAGTGGTTTCTACCTGTCCCGGAAACCTCTACTGCTACTTGTAATTAAGCAGAAATATACATCGATACTTGAACCTAGTAGCAAGGCCGATTACTTTGACAAGCTCTGCTTTTCAGCTCAGAGGCTACTCACCACATATCGATGGACTGGTTGTATTCCGTAGAACCTAGCAGTACATCGGGCGGTCGGTACCAAAGTGTGACCACTTCGTTGGAATAGGTTTTGGTCGGGACGGACTTGGCTCGAGCCAAACCAAAGTCGGCCAGCTTCAATTCGCCTTTGTCGTTGATCAGCAAATTCTGAGGCTTCAGGTCCCTGAAAAAGTTTGATTTTTCAAGGTTTCTAAACGTCATTATTAGAGCTACGACATCGAGCACTCGAATCTAAATTGAGCATCAATTCTAACGATTCGAGCTGAGCAGTGAAAGATGATCTTTCTGAGTTCTGAAATGAGACGGTCCTTGCCATTAACCCAGCGGTTCTCAACCTTTTTAAACATGCGGCCCCCTTGTGATGGTCAAAAAAATTGCGCCCCTCTGCACTTATCGTCATGTAAAAAGAGCACATCCTCTAATACATATCGTATCTCATGCCAAGTTTAAATCTGCATTCCAGTTGTTGAGTCTTTTACATTTCTGACAAATTTCCCCCAAACTTGTTTGGAAATAACAAAAAACATGGAACAGGACATCAATTTATTCAAGGTAGGTAGATTGTACTACTTTGACATGTCCAAAAAAAACGCCCTAATTATAGACATCAGTGTTGGGATCAAGTCACTACCTTCGAGTCACGAGTCATTGCACATTTTGACTCGAGTCAAGTCAAGTTAATCGATTTTCGAAGGTGACTCGAGTCAAGTCAAGTCACTAGATTTTCGGAGGTGACTCGAGTCAAGTCGAGTCAAGTCAAGTCAAGTTACATTTCAAGTCAAGTTGAATTTTTGAAGTATGAAGCATGATTACATCATTGCATTTTGCTATAGCTGTCTGAATTACAGATCGAGGGGTCATTGGTTCTGCACCGATGAACGTATGTACAGTTAAATATACACGAAATAAGGCGCTGTATCGCTCACATATACGCAGAACTGTTAAACTACGTAACTAATTGTATACCCTCAGTTTATAGTTGTCAGCCCTAATAGAGAATAGAAAAACGAATTGATAAGATGCAATACATTACCCATTTATAGATATTGATATGATACATTTCGAGTCAGCGCCAATGGTTGAGGAGTGTACAAACTATATTCGATTTCAAATTCAATAAAACAAGAGGTTTAGGTAAGGTAAGAACGGAGAACAGAAATAGAAATTTTCTATTAATTCACTTTACTACAAGTTTTCGACAACGTAAGCTGTAAGCTTCGATCAATTCGTTTGTAGTCAATTTATTTGTGAGAGAACAATGGAGGCTCAGTAAAACGCACGATCATTGAATGATTGGTCGTTCTCACGGGTTACACCAATGTTTCGCGAACAATCCGAACATATAGAAGATACAGTGATTTCTATCGACATTGATTACTTGATGACTTGAAATTGACTCGTGAATTTTGCTCCGAGTCACGAGTCAATCCATATTTCTGATACGCCGAGTCAAGTCATTTTAGCAAAGTGACTCGAGTCAAGTCAAGTCATACGGAAAAAGTGACTCGAGTCAAGTCATGACTCGAGTCATCCCAACACTGATAAACATATGAATAAGGATGATAGTCTCGGATCTTAATTTAGAATGAATTGTGTTAATTCGAGCCGAGTAGTAAAAGACGATCCTTTCGAGAACTGAAATGATAAGCTCCTTGCCACCGACAGTTAAGTTATTGAAGAGAATGATTGATAGCATTTTCCACCTTGAAACATCATACCAAACACGTCATACAAAGTCATACGCACATTACTTGAAATGCTATGTCTGCGAAGTGGCGATCAACCCACGGCATTGTCAAAAAGTGCAATGAAATAGGTGTGGTTGTAAAAACACAAAATTATCTTTATGTGATGTAGAACTGGCATGATGTTATTCCAGGTCGCATAAAAGGTATGTACGTAAGCTTTCTGTATCATTCACACTGTTGTGGCATCATAATAATAAGAGATACTCAATTCGAAGCCTAATCCAGGTAGGCCTGCTTGATTCGGAATCTGTCAGATATCGGATTTTGCCCTCATCGTCACATCCAACACGCAATGACAAACCTGTGAAGCACTCTTCTCTGGTGGCAGTATGCGAGGCCTCGTAAAAGTTGAAATAGAAATAACCGAACATTGTTCAAACACATAATATTTCCACAGTCGTCCATGTACTGTTTCAGGTCACGGTCCTGCAAAAGATCACAATCAGTTCAATACTTGGAAAACAAGATGTGTCTCGTCTTATTATAAGGAAATGTCGGTAATCTAATTGATGAATTGTTTCAATCCTCTCATTTTAATCCTAAGCTATTTCTGGTCCCCTGAAAATGCTACAAGAGAACTGTATTGTGCGAAACGAGCCAAGCTCGCTGTGCAGACATTTGTCATTCTCGTGCTGATGAGAATGAAGTCTGACTTGATACCGAGGTGACCGAGGATACCGAGGATTTTGTTGGATTTCCTTCAAATTAGGATTGGAGTTCAATTGCCAAGTTTTTGCAAATTCAATCATTCTAATTCTAATCTAATTTGGAAAAGAATGGTGTAGCTATGATTCTAATTCTAATCTAATTTGGACAAGAACGGTGTAGCTATGATTCTAATTCTAATCTAATTTGGGAAAGAACGGTGTAGCTATGATTCTAATTCTAATCTAATTTGGAAAAGAACGGTGTAGCTATGATTCTAATTCTAATCTAATTTGGAAAAGAACGGTGTAGCTATGATTCTAATTCTAATCTAATTTGGAAAAGAACGGTGTAACTACCATTCTAACTATAATGTTACAAACACTCAAAACC
>ATSW01014993.1:0-14736 GCA_000444245.1 Botryllus schlosseri | reverse complement strand
CAGGGGATAGGGCTGTGTGCCTTGGCAGTCTCAGTCACGACCGCTACTTGTCAGCTAAATTGGATTCCGTTTAGTGAGTTAGCTGTTCTCGCTTGAACACGCGAGGCGCGAGAAAATTCTTCAATTCATGACTGAATCGGTCAATATGATCGGGAATTGCATATATATTGTTATCAATTTTTATCCTCTCTCTGCTCACGTAATCTGATTTACCGGTAGAGTTGAGTGAGGTGTGTTAGAAAAAGTAGGACCCCTCGATAATCTTTAAACATGTCCGGGGGTATACCCATTGGCAGGAACGAAACAGTACGTCCCCTCCCCCCAAAAAACTTGAGTCTTGGGCTCCCATTGGGTGATAAAGCCAGCCCCATCACGTTGTTTGCTTTTTGTTACGAAATAATGGTGGTACTGTTTAGTGAGCCAGCGCCAAGCGCGAAAATTTTCGATAATTCATCATAAAATCGGTCAATAAGATCGGGAATTGCATATATATATTGCTATCAATTTCTTGTCCTTTCTGCTCACGTATTCAGATTTACCGGTAGAGCTGAGAGAGGTGTCTTTAAAGCTATACAGCCCGTAAATATTAATTAAACATCTTCGGGTGGGCGGACTCGTTGGTATGACTTCGTTACATGATGTTATTTCGTGACCTCCTGTCTGCTATATCAAAAAATATACAATCGCCCAAATGCACTAAACTAAAAGATCACACGATTTCAAATTGGTATTTCTTCACTGGTTCAGATTGCCAAGACAGGAACATTCGACGCCAGTCATTTAGGCACCTATGGACAATGAAACCTATATGTATTTTGTATATATAGGCTATAGAAGTTTTCGGTCAGCATAAAGGCAGTCCTTATCGGCCAAGGTTATCTCGCCACCGATCGTTCTGGCACACTTCTTGGAGTCGCATGTTACATGGCCTAAAACTTTAAATGTCTTGGTGCGTCGTGGCGCGGTAATGGTCAACGCCGATATGCCCATTTCTATAAATCTTTCGTATTTTTTCTTGGGAAGGAGTACTCATAATTAAGATGTATGGCAACTAGAAATATCGCGCAGCGCGGAAAATTAAAAAAAAAATTGCATAAATTTTCAAAAAAATACTCTAAAATTTATGCTAATTCACGAAATAATTTTGGGCCCCCTTCGAGCTCGCCTCCCCCCCGAATGGGAGGTTTGGGGTGCGGAAGTTACGGCCCTGCACACGGTAACACTATTCATGAGTTTCTGGACGGTGAGTGTCGGGCGCGCCATTTGTAATTATACTTATACTTATAGTTAAAACATGCTGTTTTTTCGTTAACTCCGGAAAAAAGTTGTCGCCACTCAAAAGATCGATCACGCGTACCACTACTAATTAAAGAGAAATTTGGTCTTTCATGGTTCCCAATTTGCAATTATTCATGGGGCGCATTATTTATTGCCTCCACTCGCGGCATTGGTAGCCTACCGCGGGATTCCGATTGCAAGGACAGGGCCATCCAGTGCGATCTTCGACCAAGGTTCTAACTCCGGCGATCATTCTGCAAAACATATCTGCCTTGGTGTGTCTTTTTGGCGCCGAACAGCTGATGCCTAGTAGTCTCGCAACCACTAGCAGCATACACAAATACAGTTAGATTCACCTTTTCTTACTAATAAATATGTACCAATGATATTTGTATCATTGATATGTTTGTATACTTAGGCACTGACGATACTGTGTTGGTCATTTTCATTACTTCTTACTTATTTATTTGTTATTGTTTTTGGGGATGCTCACAGTGTTGATGTCGCATGGACCGGTGCAATGACGATTTTTGATATTTAGGTCGAATGCGCCATTTTTTCTTCTAAATAGATAATATAGATAATATTAGATAGAGATATGATACTTGTTTCAGTGTCTGTCTGTAGCAGTTTACGATAGAAATATTTCAGTAGCACCAGTGCTATGTCGATATGGCTGACTGATTTTCGCGCGATCTCTCCCGGTGCGTGGATAACAAAACGAAAACTCCGAGTTGTCCGTCGTTCTATTGCAGTTATTGCGTCTAGATCGGAAGAATGTGGATCCAAGTGCGTACGTTCGACGGGAAAAGGTCGACCAAAATCGACGGTTTGTCAAAATTAACGAAAATCGAAGACCTTCGCGAGCGAATAAAGGAGAAATTCGATATAGACGTTGATCGTCAGAGGTTATTTTTCAGCGGTAAACAACTCGAAAACGGCCACACGTTGTTCGACTACGATGTAGCCTTGAATGCTATCGTGCAAATAATGGAAAGGAGCATAAAGCCCAAGGAGGAATTGATAGAGGAAGACGAATCTTCAGAAACAATTGAGGAATTAGAACCAGAAGATATCCCCGTGAATGGTACAGATGGTAATCCACCGTCTGATTCAGACAGCGGCATTGACGAAGAAGCGAAAAAATCGTCAGGCGCCAGGCTTTTACCTTCCATTGGAGAATACAAGATCAACGAATTGGTAGACGCTCAAGATAAGAATATGGGCGCGTGGTTTGAAGCCGTTGTTGTGAAAGTGGAAGAAAAGCGTGAGACGTCACCCATGACCTCGATTGAAAATTCACCCGTGATGAAAGACGATAATATGTTTTGCAAGCCTGTGGTTGTTCAGAAACAAGTCAGCATGGATAGTTTTGTACAGAAAAGCGACTTCGATGAAAATAAAGAAAATATCGCACCATCTTCGACAGAAAACAATAAACCTTCCACTTCTCAAATTGCCGCCAATCCGATTAAAGAGGCGAGTTTGCTTTATCATGTCAAATTTGAGGAATACGATGAAATTCACATCGTACCGTCAACCATGATTCGGCCACGTGCCCGGAAATTACTCGCGTGGGACGAATTTAATATCGGCGATGTTGTCATGGTGAATTACAATATCGATAAAAACAAGGAACGTGGATTTTGGTACGATTGCGTCGTAATCGACAAGGTTGATAAGAGAAAGTCGAAACAGCTTTACGCCCAAATCCTTTTAGGGCTCGATAAAACTTTGCAGCCTTGCAGAATAGTGTTCATCGAGGAAATATTCCAGATCGAGAAGCCTGGGACTAGTAATAAAAAAGTAGGTGACGAACAAGACATGATACGCAAAAGGAACACAATGACAGATCCAGAGTGTTCCCACTGTAACGATCAACCTGCTCGCTCGTGTAAAGAATGCGGTTGCCACGTTTGTGGCGAAAAAAGAGATTTTGATAAGACACTTCTTTGTGACGAATGTAACTTGCCGTTTCATACGTTCTGTCTTAACCCGCCATTGGATACCTTGCCGAATGACGACGAATGGTACTGTCCGCTGTGTCGAAACGATTCTTCTGTTATCGTGAAAGCTGGCGAAAAGCTGAAAGTGAATAAGAAAAAGGCTAAAATGAAGTCAGCGACTTCAACTACACAGAGAGATTGGGGCAAAGGAATGGCGTGTGTTGGTAGAAGCAGGGTATGCTCTATAGTCCCTTCAAACCATTTTGGACCGATCCCTGGTGTCCCGGTGGGTAGTTTATGGAAATTTCGTCTCGGGGTGAGTGAAGCTGGTGTGCATCGCCCGCACGTATCGGGTATTCATGGTAAAGGAAGTGACGCTTGTTATTCGATCGTGCTCGCTGGCGGATATGAGGACGATGAGGATAATGGTAACGAATTTACGTACACTGGAAGTGGAGGTCGTGACCTTTCTGGTAATAAACGCACAGCGGAACAATCGTGCGATCAAATATTGACGAAAAACAATCTTTCGATCGCGAGATCGTGTAACGCGAAAGTGGATCCCGAAAAGGGGAATAAATCTGATGATTGGAAAAAAGGCACGCCGATACGTGTGGTGCGGAACTACAAAGGCGCGAAACATAGTAAATACGCCCCGTCAGAGGGCAATCGTTACGACGGTATATACAAAGTCGTTAAATATTGGCCTGAGAAAGGAAAATCCGGGTTTAAAGTGTGGCGGTATTTGTTTCGTCGTGATGATCCTGAGCCCGCGCCCTGGACTAAAGAAGGAAAAAAAAGGGCGAAAGAACTGGGACTCGAAATGTTGTACCCTGACGGGTATCTCGAAGCGCAGGCCAGTAAAGAAAACGAGATTTCGGAGAAAGCTGGTAAAAAACGCAAACGCGATTCCGATATCGGTTTGTCGCCGACTAAGAAAGCAAAAGCGAGCAAATATAAGATCCCGAGCAATGTGAAATCGCTCATTAAGTCCGACGAAACAAACGAGAAAGTATGGAAGGAGGTGTGCGGACTCGCGAAAGAAGGTCAGACTTCGTTTTTTAAGCAGTTGGAAGAGGCCTTCATGTGCATCTGCTGCCAAGATGTAGTTTACAAGCCTATCACAACCGAGTGCAAACACAACATCTGTAAATCGTGTCTAAAACGGTCGTTTTCCGCAGAAGTGTACAGCTGCCCCACCTGCAGGCACGAGCTCGGCAAAGGTTTCGATTTTTGTGTTAATGAGAATTTGCAGGAAGCGTTGCTTATCCTACTGCCGGGTTATCAAAACGGGAGGTGAATTTACGATTGTCACTATCTTTGTAATTTCATCGCCATCCTTTCCGATTATTGATTCTAAATGCCATCGGGAGGTACTTTGAGTAAAAAATCTTGTAGGACTACATTTTAGGAGCGTAGTGATGTTTGACTCAAGTTTCGTGTTTTTAAATCGTGACAATTTTGATACAATTCTATGTTGGATTGTCTTGTAGGTGCCATCAGCAGGTAATTTGACTAAAACATCTTGTAGGCCTACTTTTTGAGAACGTAACAATGTTTGACTTGAGTTTTGCGCTTTAAAATCATGACAATTTCGATATAATGCTGTGGCACTTGCAGACTTTCATATGGTTTGTGAGCCTTTCAGAATGCAGGACCAAGGCGTATTTTTGCTATTCCCGCGTGTTTTTTTTTACTTGGTACTTTGTTGCGATGTCGTTTTCGGTTAGGAAGAAAGTTCATTCTCATTAGTGCTATTTTTTCGCAGGGATATCCGTTTATTATGATATATTTCAATTCAGGAAACATTACTCATGTGCTTTGCTGCAATTGCTGCGAACTACTTGTTCGTATATGGTTGCCTTTTTCGCTTTCTGCCAATCTCGTTTGTTTATCACACTACGCCGTTTTCTGACTCCGTAATCACGGAATTTTTACCGCCATCATTTCATTGTCTTGCTGGGACATGTCTAAGGCAATGAATGTCTAATTTTGTGTTGGGTTGTGATTCGTTATGCCTAATTTGATTAGCAGTACAACTGCATTCGAAGAGATGTATCTGCTGAGTATGGTTAAATTATCTGAAACACACAACTGCCTGAGGTCAAACTTGTATTGAAATTTGCTGTTGGAAAGTTTTTAATGTGTATATCGGCAAGCTTCCTGTGACGCTAGTATGGTTTCGCTGGTCCAGTTAATATGTTATAATGCTTTGGCTGTTTGTCTTGATGTCATACTGGGGTATTGTTCTGTTTTTTTGTGGTTTAGTTTGAATCTGTTTGGGACACATCTTTGGAATGCAGTATTTCTCTCCCCTACTGACTTCTACACATGTTTTTGTTGACATTTTGTGCCTGATGTTGTACATACAATTTTTTTGTTTTTCAAGTTATCTCTTAGGTTATTTGTAAGTTAATGAAATGGCTGATGGAGGGGCATTCGATATCCCGTCTCTTCAGAAAGAAGATATTTTGGAATGCTTGCAAATGGGAATACTAGGGGAGGGCGCGACCAACATTTTGATGGAACATCTTGATCATCCGACGGTAAGAATTTCTGTCGTCTTGTTTAGATACTGCTTTTCACTTTTGCAAGATCGAAAACGGGGACCTCAGAAATAGGATTTGGAGCCATATGTTCACGACTGGTTGTCTCAATTACTCGACAGTAAAATTGTTTGTCAGCTTATACATATGTGTTATATTGATCGCAGTTATCAAGTAGCCTACAGCACATTTCCATACAGGATAATTTTTCTCACAGTCTAATTGGTCATGTTTTCTATTGTGTAGTAAGTAGGAGGAGGAGGAGGACGGAGTTTATTTTTGTCCTTGATGTTTTTGCGGCATATACACCGACTCATGATATACATACACACGATCTGCGCATATGCATACCATGAGTGCATGATGTGCATATGCCGCTGGACAAGGAAGTGCAGATATAGCCTTTACGGCTTTCTAAGTCATGCACCACCCCTCCATGCCATCCCAGTAATGCATGAGCGCCAAGCAGGGAAGCCATGGTTACCAGTGTTACTAATCAGGTCTTTGGTCTGACCCGGCCGGGAATCGAACCCACGACCTACCGATCAAGAAGCCGGACGCTTAACCATTACGCTATCTTGTCGGTCTAGTAGTAGTCTTGAAATATATTGGATTACGGTACCGAGCATTGATGTCATTTTTTCCCGCGCTATTCCATGGAACACGTGGTGAATATGACTATTAGACAATAGCGTGTGTGTAGAGGGATTCAGTTCTGAATATGTGGAACTAGTTTTCTGTTGGACAGTTACGAGATGTAATATAGCCTACTAACAAATATGTGGGTCGCTGGGTTTTGTTCATACTTGTAACTGTTTCAGAAAAGAACTTTATTTATACCTTATTATAAATCGGTTTTGTAGCTCTGCCCCTGCAACAGCTGACGTTTGTGATCTAAACATTTTCAACATTTGATCTAGACAAGCATTTCGAGAGCATCGGTAATCTGTCTTTGCTATTTCGCTTTACACGCTCTGTTTTGATCACTTCTATTCGATATTTGTGCATCATAAATCTGACACCATATAAAAACAATGAAATAATGCTATTTATTGTACTCTTGATAATGTTATTATGTTATCAAGGTGATGGGACATTGACTGTGACGTCTACTCATTAGAACTGTTATGATTCGTAACTTAATGTGAATTGAGAAAATTTTGTTGCTCTCGATTTCATGTGTCAACTTGACCATGACTGTCTGTTGATTTGTTTCTGAACACGTGTGGTTACAGCCCGCCACCATGATGCAGCTGTGCGTTAGCATGCTGAGCAAACACCAGATTGAAGAAAGGACGTTAACTCAACCAATAGTTGATGCTTCGACAGATTTGAAGTATCCTTCTCTGTACATTAACACACACAAAATTACAAGCGTTTCCATTGCCATGTGAGTATATGCTGTTTCTTCACTGGCACTGGCATTCGAGTATTTTGTACATTGCAGTCGGAAACTTATCCCTACTCTTGGAAGGGAAATAACGCTAACCGATTTCACAACACCGAGTAAGTATGCGATGCATTGAAATTTTAGACTTCAAGTAATTTGTGTCGTGTGCTTTATAGGGCCAAAAAGATTTCAGAAATTCGTTGCCGCCTGCATCAACTATTTCAAGATGTGGGAGAATACCGTTAGAGTTTTCGATGAAAAGTATTCCGTTATAGTGAGTGATTAGTTGATTGCCCTTTTGCTAATCATTAGGACAGTGATTCCCAACTTGCAACTTGTACGGGCTTAGCGGCATTTGGTGATGTTTGATGAGTCCCCGTAGAGGAGAATTGCTGTATCAGAGCTAAGCAAAATTAACTACCTTAGGAATCGTGTTTCTGAGTAGAGTATAAAAAATAACGTGCCTTAATCATAGACATGCAACATTACTCCGTTATCTATATAACTAAAATGTGACAGATGAGAAAATGACCTGTGGTCTGCCGCCTCTTATTTTAAAACGGTAGTTAGCGCTTGATGATTTGCAATATTCTGATATGACTTTGGAAACAAAGCTATTTGAATTTTTACGCCCTAACTTGAGAACTGTGTTAAATTTTACTTCGACCCTGGGGGTTCTGTTTATTCACCATAAAACAATTCTTCTAAGAACCTAGTCGTGTCGTGTTTTCAGTAATTATAATTTTTGTGTTTAATCTGTCGTTGAGTGGTTTCGATATATTGGATTACCAGGCGTTGGTGACACGAACATTTTCCCGCGCGCTACTACGGTATTGGGTATTGAGCACGTGTCAGCGTCAGCGTGGCGCGTTGAATGTGAATTGAAAATTACCTTCGACTTCAGCTATGATGAACCTTTTCAGTGACGCAGTAACTAACAAACGTATGTTTGTTGTTTCGTTCAAACATTGATTTTTCGTGTGCTCACAAGTCTCAAACAAAATTGGAAATGAAAGGGTCTGATTATTTCTGAATTCTGAAATTTTCGAGTAGTAATGTTGTGGTTACTCAACTCCCTCAAACCGTTGATTGATTTCACCTAGGTAGTTGTGCAGTGGTTTTAAACCATTCTAATTAAACAATTTCTCTGCATAGTTCAGCGAACATGCCATGGCGATTATTCGTTTGGCGGCTCCAAACCATGAATTGATCACTTGGCGAAGCGCGTATGCAGTTCTTATTAACGGCTGGATTTTGTCGTAGAGCTGCAAATTATTTGTGCAAAACTTTTGACTTGAATCGGTGGTTTCGGCGGAACATTTGGTCATATTGGTAAGCTGCCCGCAGTGTGTTTCCGTGTGAATGTAACATGATAATTTTGGCAGCAAAATCGCCTTTCTCAATAACGTGTGATGATTGGCTCTGGATTTTTTGGCGGCAAATTGACTGGCGAGGAAACGTCTGTCGATGCCACACGGTGACCGTTCGTACCATATACGCCCTCGTGTTCTCAATGTGAGATATTATGATTTCGATTTTCCAGGAGCGCGGCGCCAGGAAGAAAGAGGAATTGCAAAACCGAGCAGAGATGAAACGGCAGAAAATTCAGGAGCTTAAATCTTGGCTTGCGGAAAATAAACCAAGGTTTCCGGCCTCGTTTTCTCTTGTGTCGTTGTGGGTTGAGAATTCCACTGTGTGCTGTGAGTCACTCCGCTGGCGTTTTGCTGGTAATCTTTTCGAGAATGTTAGCCCAGATAATTAGCAAGTGTTTTTATCCGGGTCAAGAAGGTTCTTAATTGCATCAGTGAAATAAGACTTCTAATTGGAAATGATCAAGTTGACGTGACAAATCTTTCGTGTTGTTTAGGACACAGCGTTTGAAGCAAGAAGTGGAGGCGCTACGTAAAGACGAAAAGCGATATATGAAAATCAAGGAAGAGAGGGAATTGTTGCGGACAGAAGCCAAGTCCAAGCTTCATCAGGACGCCGTCATGCTGGTATTTTTTCATTCAGATCTTGGGCTGTGTTATGATATACTTTAGTGTGTAGGGTTGAGCCAAGTCAATTTGATCCTTTGAATTACAATGTTTGAACTTGGTCATCTTGAGCTGTTTAGGACGTAGTACCGTTCATTTCCTCGATATCATAGCTTAATCGGAAGGAAAACGCCTTATGTATGCTGTACCTTTATGTTATACTGTTTTTGTTCATATATTTTGGCGCCATCCTCTGATATAATTGATGATTATTGCCAACTAACAGCCACAGAGTATTTCCAACTGAACACACATCCGCTCAGTAGCTCCTGAAGTACCGGAACATTTTCAACTGTCGACTCATATGCACACAGCGTGATTTAGGCCATGACACAACTGGAAGGACGATATACTGGAAACTTATACCAGTTATTCTGAACATCCGAGGTATATGTAATTGTGGATACAATATTCACTTGTCCCAATTTGACACAGACACGGCTTGTTCTTCCCACTATTATTGGTAGTCAAAAGTAATTTGTGGTGACTGGTGATGCAATAAAACGAACGTTGAGTCTTGGGCACCATTTTAAAAGATCACACAATTACTATCTATAAAGGGTCGCAAAGTTTGTGAAACTTGTGGAAGTTTATTTTTCAAACACCTTCCTACGTAAGATTGAAGTCATCAAATGAATTGTCCCAAAAGCACCGCACGCGAGCGCGCACTGAGCAGGAAATACAGTGTTACATATCATTAAACTCCGTAACAGCATACAAAAGCAAAACCTGTCCATGACTTGATTGGATGCGTTCACGACTGGTTTTTATTGCGTCTCACCGTCTTCCTGGTCTGTTTCGCAGGAAAAACAACAAGAAATTCTCGCTTGCGTCAGTGCCGAGAAAGAAAACCTTCTTCAAAAGGTGGTGGCCAGTCCCGCCCGTCACAAGGAGAAAAGGGACCAGGCCATGCTCAAGTTGAAGCTGGCGGAAGACAAAAAGGTTGGCCGCGTTTGTCGATGGAGAGCGACTACGCTTTTTGCGGCAGTTGGGGATTCAAAATCGAAATTGTTGAAACTTGAAATGCTAGAAGGAATAATAATAAAATATCTAAATATCAATTATCGTTTCACTGTGACATGTAGGCCTACATTGTACATATTCGTCTGTAACCAGAGGTGGTCAAAGTAGTCAGCATTGTTACTCAGACGATCTCACTAGTTGGCTGCACGCAAAACTGATAATACAAAATACTGAATTGCGATTGAATATTAGAGTTGAAAGGGGCATTTCAAAAGGATGGGGTTCCGCGTTTGAAAAGGAGGGAGTTCCGAACCCCCACCCCTGGCTACGTGCCTGTTCAGTGTTCACATTGCAAAATTCATTCCACTCGAAGCTTCTTGAGAACAAATTTGGTCAGCTGCATTTACCGACATTTTCTCCTGACGAGAGTCGAAACGCTTCGTGTGGAATGGATTTGACAATATGAACGTATTGTTTATTGCAATATTGAAGTTATATAAATAATATAAAAAGTGGTATTTTGCTTAAAAAACTGAAGTAGTAGCGGAAGTAGTCTGAAAGTATATCCTCTTGAGTAAGTGGTACAAGTAGGCACAATCTACTTGAGTACTCACTAAAAGTAGAAGTACTTCGTTGCCGACCAACTCTGTCTGTAACATGGTAAATATAGTCTGCGCTACTGCAGGCCGTCCGCCGCACGAAAAACGGTTTCCTATCCCACTCGTAAAGACTGTGACGTCTTGATTTATTTCAGGTCGAAACGCTCGCAAACTTGAGAGAAGTCGAGAAGAAAACGACGACGCTCGAGACCATGAGCGAACTTCTGGGCGAGGTCACCGACACAGTACGAGACAATTTGGGAATGCGGGATAGCGTCAAGTATGTTTGATTCTGTTCTTAGGAGCCGGGTATTTCAATCTTGCAAATAGTTAGTCAAGACATTTGAATTTGTCAATATGAGCCAATATTTTCTTGAGATTATTCATGCCAAGATACGGTATGGTGTGCGTTCAATAGATTTGTGTTTGAATCGGGAGTTTTGAAATCTCGGTACGACGTTAAACGTATCCACCGTATTCAAATGTGGTGTAGTAGGCCTATATCACTATTAAATGGTATAATCATATTGAAATGAATCCGTATATTTTCGGATGACATACGCCAGGGTTAATCGTCAGCAACTATTAGCGAATTGGAAAAACATTGTGTACGGTAGGTATCAACAACCGTATCACCGGATGTGATGTCACCGGCATGAAATTTGAATAATCGGGGCGAGATTTCATGCTGGTGTGATGTTAGGCCCATGTATGGTGATATGATCGCTGATATACGATGTTCTTTCCAATGCTCCAATAGTTGCTGACGACTACCCCTCGTGAGTGTCAGCTTCATTTCAATATGAATATACCATTAAATTGCATATTGAAGGTCTGTACCTCCAAAAAGCTCTTCATATATTACAATTGTATTAAGTAGCGAGAGCCAGCATGATACTATATGTAGACTAAAATAGTATAAAAAATGTAAAATATGTTTTAGCCGGGCAAGTCCCATTTTAATTTTAACATATCTGCCATTCATTTGATATTGACAAACTCTGTACGATTCATCTAAATGTCAAAATTTTACATGAAAATCTGCTGATATATAAACACGTGATATAATACAAAATACTATCGCAAAAGAATTCTGAAGCAAAACACGGACGGCAAATGCAGAATGTGCCACAACCAAAATGAAACTGTAGCACATCTCATGTCCGGCTGTGGTGCACTTGCAGCTACCGAATACACATGGAGACACAATAGGATTGGTCACTACATTCATCTTGAATTATGCAAACATTTTGACATCACCACTTCGACAAAAAATTGGTACGATTACAGCCCAGCACCAGTGACAGAAAACAAACAAGTAAAAATTCTGTGGGATGTACCAGTTATAACTGACCGCGAAATCAGAAGCAACCGCCCGGATATAATCGTCAAACTAAAAAAGAAAAGAGAATGCTTATTCATTGAACTGGCTGTCCCAGCTGATCACAACCTACAGCAAAAAGAATCAGAAAAACACTCCAAATACGCAGACCTCAAAATGGAATGTGAGAAAATGTGGCGATGCAAAATAAACATTGTACCGATAGTCATCGGTGCTACAGGGGTCGTGAGCAAAAAACTCATGAGACATATCCAACAAATTCTGGGTAACGTTCGATTAGACATGATCCAAAAAATCACATTATTGGGCACTGTGCACATTCTTCTGAAGGCCTTGAATGCACCGCTGGACTAAAATTACACTTGTGAATCACAGCATAATTTCTGTAATTTCGATTGTTCATCTTCAATCATCTCTACCGCTGCTCTGTAACCCTTGCCAATTCTTCATCTGCTGCAATTCTGTAATCTGACTTCTCCGTGTATTGCATAGGAATAACAATTTGAATGTATTACTGAAATTTTAAAAAATTTACTCCAATCTCGCCATTTTCCTTTGGGGGCAGGTTGCTCCCCGGATTATGTGTGTATCTACCAGTTTTACTGTGAATAAAGAATATAATAATAATAATAGAGCGCCGAATATAACAATATGTCATTACTACACTAGGGCGCTGTACATAAAAGGCAATAAAATATAAAAGTAAACGGTATGTATAAAAGACGAAGTGCATAGTTGTAGGCAGTGGCGTATCCAGGGGGGGTTTTAGGGGGTCGGAACCCCCCCTTTTCAAAATCCTAAAAATTGATGTCAAATATAGCCTCTAATATTTGCTAATTTATTAGTTTAACATATTCGTTTTTACGTATGAGAAGGCGAATATGGCGTCTCAATGTTATTTAAGGGGACTATTTAACGAACTATATTGTTCACGCCATTTTAGCTTTGAGCAATATAGGGAGTGTGAATACAGAATTACAGATAAGAGGAATAAATCGTACCATGTTTGGTACATGTAATCTCGTGGCTATTCGAGATATACGTGTGTAATACCACGTAGAGACATTGATGCATGCGTTGGTGATTATTAGCTGACTCGGAAGTCGACATACATTCATGATTATTAGCTGATTCGGAAGTCGATAGACATTCATAAGTATTTCGCTGGTTGGGTGGAGATATATCGCATTTTGAACCATACGTGATTGGCAATAAAGTTACAAGTCGTGGAGACAGAAACAAAATATATTCGTCAGTGTGATCCATCGAATACGTGTGCAATAGACAGGCCTGGTGGTACGTCAGCCAACAAGGTCGTACGGCGTGGGTTACGCCGGTCGTCGAACGCAAGAAGAAACACGCAGCGAATCGTAAACGCAACCTTCTGGAGTCAATAATACATCTTGGAGTCAGATATACAATTATACAACTACAAACGTTCGCTCTGCGTTAAAGACTAACACCCCTACAAAATATTGGAATTATGCGCCGAATTAGTCGAAAGGATAAAATAGGTCATTATAATTCGCTAATTCCATACGAATTCTGCACTTGTTCAGCTACATTTCAGCTGTGGCAATTGCCGACGTTCTCAACTTTCTTCCCTCGATTTCTCTCTCGCCTTGCTAAAACGAGAGACTCATTTTAGGAAAGACGAAGTTGTCGGCAATCAACATCGCTCGCGAATTCGCTCCACCTGCTCGCCTTGAAATCCTAATTAAGAATTGCACGCGGCGGCGTGTTGATTGATCAGCGAGACGCAGACACGACGGCACCAGTACGACAATGCTATTCTCAAATCCACATTGTATTCGCGATTATTGGCGAGAAATGGCCTAGGATTGACATTCACATTTCAAAATACAAGCCTAGCAATCCACGTTCCCGATTGTTAGGTGGCTTGCTGTCGTCCAAATACAGGCCTATGTTGTCGCTGAACGGAAGAATTGAGTAGGCCTAGTAGTAAAGCCTAATTATATCGGCTGACAAGTTTCTCTGTCGATCAAGTTATTATCCCAGCGTGTACTCTGTATTAGTTGACTGACTTGCGTGCTTGCAATTAAGGTATAATTATCTTCGCGCGTACTACACGCTCAGCCGTATGGCTAGTAAAGCCATCGAAAAGCACACATTCGTGTACGACGTACACTGTTCACACCACACCTCTCTGTGGCGATCGCCCTCGTTTATGCTACCGCCCTATTCCGCGCTTGTTCGTCCGCTGCGATACTACCGATGTGGCGATCGCCCTCGTTTATGCTACCGCCCTATTCCGCGCTTGTTCGTCCGCTGCGATACTACCGACCGTGCGCATAATATCGTCAAAATCCAACAAAATCGCGCATCTCTGACCGGAACTAGGCGCTTGAAGACGGGCGGCATTTGCCGGCTCATGACTAAATGTGAGCATTTACGAATTTCTTTCAATCAGACCATAAAAGAAACGCGATTTTCAGGCAATGTCCGTATCGTATTCGTACATCTCCCACTCACCGCAAATCTGTTTATTATTAAACTATAATATATTAAATATTCGCCAGGGCGTGGAGACGAGTGATCGTAATGATGACGTCACAATAGCCAATTTCGTAACGCAACCCCCCCCCCCCTTTTTTCGCGCTCTGGATACGCGCCTG
>ATSW01014989.1:0-14229 GCA_000444245.1 Botryllus schlosseri | reverse complement strand
GGGGGCGACGGGGGGCGAAAATAGCGAAGGGGGCGATAGGAGGGCGATGGCGCGTCAAAACGTCTGACCTTATGGCCTATGAACGCATTCGACATTTTCTGTCTTGAGGAACTATTTAATGCTAGTATTTCTCAACATCAGTTAGAAATATGCTGGATAATACAACAAGCATTTCTCAATCTACTTCGCGGGCCTGATGAAATCGTATGGTGGGCCGGATGCGACCCGCGGGCCGTCTGTTTGACATCCCTGATATAGTTTCTTTCCTTTGTTATAGAATAGGCATTTTAATACACTTTGCACTCCCGTTATAGACCTAGTGCCAAGAGAATCAACAGTTTCACCACTCCCACACACCGTCGAAAAAGCATAACACGAGAAACTAGGTAACACTGCGCCTTCGCTTTATGGCGTCAGTATCCAGTGTTGGGATCAAGTCACTACCTTTCGAAAGTGACTCGAGTCAAGTCAAGTCACGCGTTTTTTGGAGGTGACTCAAGTCAAATCAAGTCACGAGCCAAGTCCAACTGAATTTTCGAAGTATCAGTGACGATTTAAAGTCATTACATTTTGCTAGCTGTGTTAAAGTCAGAATAATTAGCCATTTATCTTGAATCAAATACTGAATATATACCTGAATATGCATGCAAGAAGGCGTTGCAAATAAAGCACGTGAATGTATATAGCTACATGATACAGTCTGTTATTATCAGCCAAGAGGATCGAATACGAAGCGTAGAGAAGTTGAAAAAAATTGATATGATACAATACACTACCCTAGGGTTACCATATTTTTGTAACACAAATTCCGGACGCTTTTTAGCGCCCACTAGCGGATTTTAAAATGAGGTATCACCACATTGTCGATCAATATGACGTCACACTAGCAAAGCTTTGTCCATCGACTAGTGGTGGTCACGATCCAGTTCAGTAGTACGTGGTGGTGTGTGGTAAGTTGTAACCAGGGCCTAAGACACATTTTTCCGCCCCCGCCCGCCAAAAGAAACACTGATCTGGGGCTCACTGTATGGTAATCGATACAACTTCTGGTGGCTGACTATGTGGATCTGGTTTCTATATGCATCTGGTCGTTACGTGATTTGTATGAAATATATGCATAATATCGGTTCTTCCATATATTACTATATAATTTGATCCTCTCTCCGCCCACGCGATCAGAGTTAGCGGCAGTGCTGGTTGAGGATTATGACTTCGAACATGCAAGGAGCGTAATTGTACATCATTAAGTCATGTTCATGTCACACCGATAAGATTATTTATCAGCCTACTGCCTGTGCGCACTCGCCGCACTGCACCACAGAGCTATATAAACACCGCACATCCGGTGGTTTCCATTTCCAACGTCCTATATTTTCGAAGCTGATTTGATTATGTTCAACAACTTCGCGAACCCCGGAATAAAGGCAAACTATCCCCAGGTTTAGAACCACTATCTTTGAATAAAGCATCCAAACGGCCTAAACCGCCTTTATGAATATACCGTTATCTTATAATTGCGATTACAATTAGACTTATTTCCGTAAATGAATGTTATATTTTTATTTATTTTTTATCGCAGTTTTTGCGAGGGTGGTAGTCCCCATATTAAGACCAACGTATGGGATACTAAATCGCGACTAGCGCGAAGAAAAATTTCTTGTAGCATAAATCTGCTCATAAATAGTATTATTTATGTTGACTTAGAAAAAATTATGAGCTTACTTCAAAATTCCAGACATTTAGAAATTCCTCCCGGACGCAGTTTTAACAGTGAAATTCCGGACATGTCCGGGAAATTCCGGACGTATGGCAACCCTACACTACCCATACACATCCGGGAGAATATTAACGCAAAAACTATATTCGCTAGATTTTAATCATACAAGAGGGTTGATAAAGGTGATCATTGCGCAAAGCCGTCTGAGAAACTCAGATACGTTGCTATTGGCTATTATATTAATCTACTGCTACTACGTCTACGACAACGTAAGCTGTGATCATTTCGTTTGTGCTCAATTCATTTGTGATGTAACAATAGAGGATCATCAGTGAAACATCCAATCAGTGAATAACTGGTTAATGGTTAGTTAGGTTAGTGGTTTCTCTCACAATGCGACCCAGTCGTATCGTGAACAATACGAACATACAGAAACTACAGTGATTTAACCGAAACCGTTTACTTGATGACTTGAATTTGACTCGTAAATTTTGACCGAGTCACGAGTCAATCCGCATTTTTGAAGTGCCGAGTCAAGTCAAGTCATACGAAAAAGTCGACTCGAGTCATCCCAACACTGTATGACGCTAATGAAACCACGGACGAAGTCTTGCATATCGCTTTATAAACGTGTACGTATTAGGGATGGTGTGAACGTGAGGTTCACGTTCGCGTTCTGTGTGTGAACCTCGCAAATTTAGAGGTTCACGTTCACAACAGAACCTTGGTAGGTTCTGCACTGTGAACCTTTTTGGTAAATTGTATTTTGCACTTCGTTATAAGATCTTTGGTTCAAATTTATTGCATTTCAACTGCGGGTCACTCTATGCATGGCGCTGGCAGCATAAAAAATAAACACTAAACGAGCATGCCCCTTGACAACCTTAAAAGTTTTACTTGCCTAATTGTTACAAAAAATTTCTCGAAATATCCAGCCTTACGTTTGTGAATATTTAGTGATTATCTGCCGTGAGCTTGACCCGCAATCACACAACATCACGAGCGATATACTTAGTCAGCGAATGATTCAGAATTCAACCAATCAATGACATTGATATCGTTTTCTGATGTAAAAAATCGAGCAGGCGTTCGGGATCAATCTTGACTTCATATCTTTACTGTATCATTAAAACCAAATCCATGCGATTAAGGTGCTGGCTATTGCTATATTACTTGTTGTTTATGGTATCGTTAGCGAGCATAGAAACCAGTTTAACACTCTGCTCAATATCAATGTAGCAATACTCAGACTCCGAACACATTGTCTAGTCTGGCTAAGACCGTTAAGGAGTAAGCTTATATTCTCAGGTAAGTTTTAGTCGAAATTGTTGGCAAAGCGACGGAATGTATTGATTTTATATGATTATTATATCCTTTGTTAACCGCGGTTGATACATTTAGCGACGTTTAAAACGCCAATATGTACTTCAGCAATGTGACATTATGTGGCCCGAGTCTTCGCTAGCCATCGTGTACATTAATACAGGCTATCACTTCATTGAGAGATAGGGTTGGAATTAGCAATATGACGTCACGAGGTTCACGTTCGTGTTCACACAGAACCTTTCAAAAAGGTTCGCGTTCACACGAACCCGAACCTTTCAGAGGTTCACACCATCCCTAGTACGTATTATACGTGTACAGGAAATTCGATCGTAGGCATACGGTTAAAGAGATTATATCCGTGTCGTAATTTCTGGTAAAAGGGGGGAATTTATAATACTAGCAACTCACGTGCGACATGTTTGTCGATCCTTATCGTGATAGGAACGACGTGGGCAAGTTCTTACACATCGCTTCCTGTGCAGGATCATCCCGTTTTCACATCTCGTACACTGCGCCTCGAGGGGTCCTATGCATTCCAGGCAATGGCGATGACAAAAGGCGCAGCCAGTTTGATACGACGCGATGTATGTCCCTTGCGGACATGCCGCGTGACACGTATTCCCGACTTGCCTGTGACAGAAAAGAAAATTGCGGTTGCCAAGTCTCACCAAAAATCTGCGACAAATCTCACTGGAATCCGGCCTTGCATGATGTACAGCTTTCACGACTGCCCGAGCACGTCTTGCAGCTCTGGTGGCACGACATGCATCGTTGTGTCACTGAATTAGAATCACAATGTCAATGGAATGTTCGGGGCTTCGATAAAAGATAATTTTCTCAACCGTTGTCCAGAAACGAGTCTCTGGAGCATTGCTGGATGCAGCGCCCGTTGACTGGTGAGAAACCGATGTTGCAAGCAGTGCAGTTCTGTGCGTAAGGTCCCGAGCATTCCTTGCACGTCTCCGAGCAGGGCTGGTTTATATATAGAGAGAGGTATATATGTGTGTCCGTCAGAGACGATTATGCTTATAGTGAATCAGCAGTATACAAATGGCGGGTAGGCCCACAAATATTAGTACAAATCCGGGTTTCTGCAGCTGGATATTACTCTCTATCAAACATCCGCCTGCTTAAACGCTAGATTTTAATTATAGTTGCACCGAATCATGGACCGCATGGGCTGATGGCGCTCCGATTACGTTTAAATAATGGTTCTCAGCCAGAGTACCGCTAGAAAATGGCATATTGAGGGGTGCCATCGACATATAACAATATATTAGTTACATTAAAATACTGACTAGCATATGGGAAGCTGATGACTAGAAATCGCATCAAGAAATACACTTCAACTGGCCATGAGGCCGTGATTAAGGCTGGGTCGAAAGTGATGAACTATTTTGTCGCTAGCATCAGCATCTATAGGGCTGAGCATTATGACCTTTAGTCCTCTTGGCCAAATCAGTCTCCCACTACTCGCACTCGGGATACTAGAAGTGCTAGGATGCCAAGGAACTATTTATACCTTTTGGAGGGTGCCCCGAGGGAAACTATAGTTTCAGAACCTCTGTGTTAGGATCTATCCACTCAAAACACAAGACACTGAGCGAGACATGACGAAAAAGCACGAACTGCGTCTAGAACATTTACACACAGATGCAGAATGCAAAATTATTGGAACAGGACAACATTGAGCGGAAGACATCTCTACCACAATCACTGCTTACACTATTCTAGAGCTATAGACCTTCTTGCTGAGATATAATTAACACGTGATTACTTCAAAAAGGAATGATGTTTGATACTTTCAAATTATTATGTACAGTAACTCATACGGATGTCAGCTTCGCATCAAAATCAAAAGGGATCAGAATGCACAATCCGGCACCATTTCGAAGTCGTAATAATATTAGAAATGTCACTTCAAAATCCTAGTAACGTTTTGCAAATACCGTAGACTCAACATAAAACAGAATCGTCCCAACAAGTTAGTTTTTCATTCCAAATTCAAATTCACATTGTGCCGATAACATAGCGTTTCGCCTTAGTTATCGCCCTTCAATAATACCAGCGTACTCGCGAGTAGTCTTAACACGAATCGGAATAAATAACGGTCATAATTTACTAAAACACTGTAACCCAATGCACTTTCAATCTCATACTTGACATATCCTTGTTGTCCCGTTCGGAAAATAACCCGACGGACACGATGCGATGCAAACACCTGTTGCTGTCGAGGCGTGCTTACAGGATTTACATTCCATAGCGGTGGCACCGCAGCACCCGTCGCACTCGGCATGACACTGATTTTGCGGGTAAGCTGCGAACGCAAAGAAATCATTTGCTACGCGCAAACATATAAACAAAAATTGTTCTCTCACCATCGCAGGCGTCGAGCGAAAAGTTGGGCTGCGGGTGGTCAAGCGTCCCGTAGAATATCAGCTGCCAACTCACGAGAAAATTACTGGCGGACACATCCCGGCCACTGCAAAGGGATGTGAGGTTGTGCGGGTGCGCGTAGGGGGGTGCAAAGAAGGTGTACTTACAGATGTCGATATTTCGGCCGGTAAGGGTGATCTTCGATTTTCAAGCGCCAAAGTCCTAGTGGGCTCTCGCCCCAGTGATGGGTGGTCATGAAATCCCAATTTTCGAACCCCTCCCTAGACTTGTCGAGAGATCTGTAACGGAGGGTACGATTGGCATCATCGAGCGCTTCCCAAAAATGAGAAAAGAACAATATATTCAATACTGAACATATATATTGATCAAAGTACATCGGCACCATCGTAGTCTACGATATTTCTTCCGTTTCAAGTCTACACGGAAATTTTGAACATTTGCAATTGGAACATTTACAATTATTCAATATTCATGTTCATTGTTATGCGCAAAACCTTATATGATACCTTCACAAGTCATACACTATAAAATCCGTGAGCAACATTGATATATTAGCGACTGTGAGCGATCATTGCCCGCCATGTCCTGGTAATTGCAGAAGGCCCTACATAAGTACCAGGTTTCGAACGTCGATAGTCAGTATAGTTATGATACAACCGTCATTTTTACGTGGACAGCAAAATAAAGCAAAATTGATTTGACACAACACGACGCCTACTACATTGCCCAAGAATAATGAGAATATATATGTCCAATTTTGTTTATTTAACCGTATCAACCGCTACCGTCATTTCAAATCGAATTTATTTATAATTAATAATTAATAATTGGAAATTGGAAAACTCCGGAATTTTATGGCTACCTCACAAGTAATCGGGGATCGACCTTATTAAAACTTCACCGGTGTGAGTTAGCATGGTAACACACGCGGTTGTTTTCATAGAGAAGTCGTCCACAGTCACGCCGATCCATTATGACTGGGGCGATTTTTTTTCTGACATTGCAAACAAAGTCCAAATTTTGTCAAAATGGTGGCGTTGTGTTGTCAAAATTGTTTATGAAGTCCAAATTCTTTTGTAACCTGCATTTTGTTTGTATCGTAGATGTTTGCGCTGTCGGTGAACTTATCATTTGACATTTAGCTTATACTGTATAGGCCTACCGTTGTAGACGGCCCAATGTCTTTCGTTGTACAACAACAAATTTTAAATATTTTTCACCATAATGCATAATGTAGCTACAGATTTCGTTAATATAATTTTTTTCCTGTAAAAATCTGTCAGTTTTTAAGTCAAAAATTTTTTTCAAGCCAAACTACTTCGCAAGGACAGACAGTTCCAACCACAAATTAAGATAAGTAGTACAATTCTAACATTATGTACGAAAATGCCGAATTTACATACACAGGGGCAAAACTTTGTCAACATAAGTTGTTTGAACATCACAAAATGCCAAAATTTTCAGTTTTAGGGCAAAATCTTCCGTTTTTCAGGTCAAAAAATCGCCCTACTGATAACGCGGGCGACGGCTCTTCGAGTCAGTCCGAGTGCTTCATGATTCCGGTGATTTCTAATAAGTATATATACAACGAAACATATACCGTATAACATATTTACGAGACAACGGAATAAGACCTTTCGAAAATCTGGCCCGGCAGGCTATAGAGTATAGAGTGGACCATAACAACATCTGATATCTACGCACTACACGGGCTCACCTTCTCTCGAGAATGTTCGAAACTGTGCCATGCGGAGACCTCAGGAATATCCGTAATGAACCCCTCGATACGTGACGCAAGGTCATTCTAAGAATGACGTGTTCCAAGTGGTTGACTTCGTTTGCAGTTCCATGACATCCTTGACTATTCAACTCGACTCCAAAACTAGTTGTTGTAATTGTTCTGTGAATACCACGCGAAGGCACAGGTTACCGTATATATCATGCGGCATCAGCGTATGCAATTGTTCTACCTTCTGGTGGAATCAATTGGATTTTCGCACCGCGTCTGTTCCGGCACAGTTGTCCAGGTACGCGAGACGTGAGTAAGCAACAATGCATCCATCAGGCCAAATCCAAAAACATGAGATACGTTGAAACCAGCGCCGTTGCTGACCCAGTCACCAGCTTGCAGGCCGTTTGGATTTGATGTCCTCACGATGATATGCTGCACATCGCGCCATGTCAAATGCTCATTGGCTTCTAGCATCAGCGCAATCACTCCTGCAGCCATCGGGGCTGAGGCGGAAGTGCCGGTATGTTGATATGTGCATTGCCCGCGAAGATCAGTGGTTATCTGGACGTAAGTGTAATGGACATTGGACAAATGGACATATTGAAAGCACTGTGTGGCACTGTTATCTATCACGCAAAGGTTTGTATCTGAAAGGACACAACGTTGCGAGATGAGCGACCCAAACAGACGTGGGCAATTAAGATTCCATAGCAATCTGCCAAGCCTTCAATCATCGCGAATAACCAGTCGTGCAGTACGCGAAAACGACTTACAATCTTCCCTTCGTTTATTTCGCCACTGCTGTAGGTCGTTGCCAAGGTCGACGCGCAGCTTTCCAAATACCAAGGCCGATGCCCATTCTGGGAAACACTTTGAAACAATTGAGCACGTGTTATGTGTTATCACTTAACCTTTACATTTCCACGGGTGCGAATATATAGGCCTACATGTTGATTTCCAAGAACTTATGACGCTGACGTCCCTATACGGAAGGCTTCGTCGCTAGCGAGATGCGCACTGGAATTCCGAAAACAATGATGGTTTATGTAGGCCGTTGAAAATGACAATGCATCAGAACAGAAATGTTTAAAATCAAGGCCCTTGTTCTTTTATTATTTTCTCAATATTTTTATTCACAACTTCCTATGTTTGAAAATAACATACAAAATTATAATATTTGGTTCATTTGTAGACACGGATAGAATGCTCGAACGTTACGCTATTTTTGTTTTCAAGAAATATATTTGGTGTATACACTTGTATTCAAGAAATATTTTCACACGACATAATCACTAATCCCCATGTACGGCAGACCTAACTGAATTGAACAGTGACGGCTTCACAGTTCATTTTCACGCATTATCGGTAATGTTATCCATAAACAGGTCATTTTGCGTATGACCGGATTTGCAAAACGATCATAATATATATTCCCAATGTGCCGTAGTGATTATTTTGTTGATATCGCTGGTGCATGAGAAATCAGCCGAGGCTAATTCCACCCTTTGGAATCGTACAGCGGTATACGCCGTACTCGGTCTTCGACTTCTACAAAATTGTTAGTTTCTCGTGTCACGGATAGCAAGTGCCGCAGATCAATCATATATCAAAAACCAAAAATATGGAATGACATTCCATTAGCCATGAAGGAAATGTCCGTTTCAATCTCATTCACATATGTCATATTGAAGTTAGTTAGATTTGCATTGTAATTGCCGTTTATTCGATCTGATAATCTTACGTCGCCAAATTGTTTATTTTTCTCTTGAATTTGAACTGACAACTCTGTACATTTATTCATCTTCCATTTATCTTTTGTTTTCATCGTATTTCATTCATTCGTTACTTCATTATTATTCTTGCCTATTACTATGTTATTGTTCCAACTTACCACTGTCCTACCTATTTTTAATTTATTCTTGACGCGAGAGTCTATCAAAAGACGATTTTGTACTCCACCGATGCAGCTGATAGATGATCCCTAAGGATCGTATCGCTGCAACCTGTATTTTATTTTTGAATATAATTTTCACTCAATACAAACTGTCTCTTTTTCGCTTCATTGGTTGCGTTATCACCCGGGCAGTCGTTTTTCCCAGCTCTACTTATGACCAGTTATTTCAATGTGTCGGAAAAGAGACTAGGTAACATTAATATAGGGCTGTATTTAACTAGCTGCTTAAATGTAACAAATTTCCTCGATTTCGATTACAATATTACTGATGTCGTCAGGGGATGAAAATCGCGCTTTAGTTTAAACTAGGCTTACCATATTTTGGAAATCTAAAAAGAGGACACTTTTTCATAAATTTCCAACTTTCAAAACCGGAGTAGAATTCTCAAAAACCGGTTAAATTTGCCCACTTTGTGACTGGCTAACTAAAAAAAAAGGTCATCTCTTCCGCTCAGAACTCAAAATACCGTTTTTCTCCCCACATTGCTAGGTGGATGACTAAAAAAAAAAGGTCATCTTTTCCGCTCAGATTTCAAAATAACGTTTTTTACTCCACATCGCCAGATGGATGACTAAAAAAAAAAAGGTCATCTTTTCGCTCAGAGCTAAAATCGCCGTTTTTCACCCGTCGGAGCTTCACGTCTGTGCTAATATATGGCATATCACTCGCAATTTGCTCTAAATCTGCTCTAAATCCTAAAAAAGAGGACAGAATCTCAAAAAAGAGGACAAAAGGGCGTCCTCCGAGGACACTTTCAAAAAAGTCAAAAAAGAGGACAAATCCTCTTAAAAGAGGACGTATGGTAAGCCTAGTTTAAACACAACTTGAGGCATACGCATATGAATGGCTACGGGTGAAAACTAACACGCAGGACGCGGCGGGAAATATGTTTGCTATCTTCAAAGAGACCGGTCTTAATGGAACGCCGACACATCGAGATAAATGAATGCAATTCAAGGGTCGCCACCAACGAAATATTTACCTGCTGATTGCGATTGTATATATACTGTTGATATAGCCATCGCATGCACACGAGTCCTTGTTATGACCGCCGTTACCGGAGGCCCATACAAATATTGATCCTTTGCCGCCACGCCCTAGTCTCGCCCCTTCTTCGAAGGCTGCTTTGGCAAGCTCGCCCGGGCCTATGTCAATAATCGACGGCGGTAAATCTTGGAAATCTCAGTTAATTCAGACTAATGACCTTCAACAGTGTTTCCGTCATCGTCCGGTCCCCACGATGCACTGTATACATCGATGTGATCACGGTGATAACCCAGCGAGGTGGCTTCGACGGCATCAGTGACTTCGCCATCAAGCATGCGAATGCCTGATTACATTTTGATCGGTTTGAGTGTCTGTCGCCAGCGAATGTATACCGTGAAAGAACAAGAGTATTTACCGCCTATCTTTGCCTCGTAAGCAGTCCCGACACTGCAGATGTTATTTCCAGAAACGGCAGCAACCACGCCGGCACACCTCGTGCCGTGTTTGTTCTCATTGGAGATATCGTATCTCGGAGTCGGGTCATCGTCGTCGCCGTTGATGTCACGGGAAGCGCGAGGATCCTGGAAACGGGGAAAAATGTCATCCGTCGATTGAAGCGGCGAGATAGTGTCGTCGGTCTTATTCTCACGTAATTATGTTTCAAGTCGGGATGGCTCTTTTCGATACCGTCGTCCAGGATAGTAACCACGACACCCTTGCCGGAATATCCCACCCGCCAAGCGTCGGATATTTTCATGCTGGTAGGGCATTCGCTGTCGTTCACTCCCCCGCAGTGCTGTTCGAATAGATGAAGATCACCACAGGAAATCCTCAAAGCTAAGAAGGCCGTTTACACTGATTGTGTTGCGACTCCGGACGACAGTGCGCCCTCTTGAAAATTCTAGTACTTTTATAGCCTCGTCAATGCGCAATGTTTTCAACTTTACATACTTTACTAATAATAATATAGATAGTGTCTGACTACAGTAGTGGCTCACAAAGTGGGGGCGCAAGATGTGGGCGATTGGGAGTGTTGAGACAAAGGGGGACGTGGAGAGAAAAGGGGTGCGCTAAGAGTAAAAGGGGGCGTTTTGAACTAAGGGAATATGTTTGGAAAATACGTAAATTAATAGCTCCAGTAAAACGAACCGATATATGAATACGTGGTAACGTTGACTTGACATTGCGCATTCTATCGGAAATAGTCACCAACGGCATTCGTAGATGTTCAGTTGTTCAATGTTATGAGTTTTTTAACCAGGCAATGAGTTTTTTAACCAGGCAACGAACAGAATCATTAGCCATAAAGGTCTATTGAATAGTAGGTCCTGAACGCATATTGTAGATACAACGAGAACGAAGTTTGGTGTGCTTAATGCACCGTAAAAAAGTACTAGGATTCTGGAAAGAATATTACCATTAAATTTTATTCCTTGATTGTGTCTGTCCTGAAATTTTTACAAAGTTGTGACTGACTTTACGTGTATCGTGCCGGGGCCTACGATATAAGTATCGTAGGCCTCGATCGTGTCTATGAATTGGATCGACCGAAAACGGCCATAACGGTCAACGTAGTTCAGGGCCGGTCAACCCGTGGCCCATGGGCCGCATGTGACCCGCGAGAAGGTTTTGATTGGCCCGCGGGGTAATTCGCGAAATTAGTTATATCATAAAAAATAAATTACCAAAATGAAATAACCACAATTTGATTTCGGATTTTGATGTCCAAAATATCAGTTCCGCCGCATTGGCGTAGCAAAGAGCCGGTGACATTTTCGTAGATCGTGGTATATGGCCACAATATTTAGCGTATTAGCCGAAATCCTCGATAGTTATGAGTAGGGCAAGTTTTTGTTGCACTAAAATCGAGAGAAAGTTGCATGCAATTTTAACAAAAGTTGCAGTAAAGGGTTGCATTTATAATTTTTGTTGAATTATTGGGGTATGAAATACTCGAAAGGTTCCGTTGTATAACCTAGTTCCTGCAGAGCTGTCAAATTTGTTACTTCGCCCTTTAACGGTCTGACGAAACCGCCCAAAATTACATTTTTGTCCGGCACACAACAAGAAAATCATGCGATGCGGGAATAATTTCCCACCCAAAAGCCAAACGGCACAGCGATATCCACCTCCCCCTAAAAACAAGTAGAATAACACAACCCAAACCCCCTGGGTCTGCAAACTTAACCCAAGGCATTACAGAAAAACTCACTCTTGGCGACTTTAACAAAATCAATAGCCTGAAAAAGGGGACCCAGTGAAAATGTCATTTTCGTGAAATGGGAAACCATTGCAAAGTCAAACGATATAGAATTAATAAAGCGATCTATTTACATATTATTCGGGCAACGTCGTGCTTGGCAGGGCGAGTTGAACTTTCCTCCATTGTTTCATTCATAACAGTGAGATGCAGCTAGCCCATCATATAGCTCTTTGTTATGCAAATCGAAGAGAGTAGAACCATACTAGAAATAGCTCATAGCATGTTTTTAAATCGCCCCTTTACATATTTAAGCAATATTTGATAACAGTTGCAGTAAAAATTGGCTATGAAAAATAGAGAAAAGTTGCAAAAAGTTGAATATGAAATCCCTCCAAACCGCTTAAAACATCATAGTACCTAAATTCTGAGTATCTACGAAGCTGTCGGAAGCTGTAAAAGAAGTTGCAAAAGTTGCAAAAATTGCCCTAGTTATGAGTCCAAGCGCCGAATAATCATGTCCTTGCCAAATGAGCAATGTTTCCTATAAGCTGCGCACGTGCGCAAATGCGCAGTGCTGAAACAGTCTCTGCGCACAGAAAATCCGAGCTGCGCACAAAAAAATCCGAAGTGATGTGTTTTTAATCGTTGCGCACTGTTGTCCAAGGGACCAAGCAGGCGCGCAGACTCATGAAAAATTAGAGGAAACATTACCAGGGGCGAATAGTGTTACCACTGAAGTCTGAAACCGAGGTACACGTGCGGCCCGCATGGGTAAATACTGCGCTCCGTGAAGAAATGAGAATTTGCAATCACTGGCGCCCCACGAAAGATATTTTTCTTTTAGTATGGTCTCGTACGCGTGAGCGATACTGATATCATTTCAATAGCGCATAATTTTCTGGGAATGGCGAAATAACTTGATGTAACAATAACAAAGTTATAAATAACAATGGACTAGCTCGAAGTTAATCTGCGAGAAACTAATGAATAGTCTTCTCCGCGTATGGCATGAACATTGCGTAAGATTTACTCAGGACCGTAACTGACGCTCCCCAAACCCCCAATGGGAGGGGCCGAGCTCGAAGGGGACCCAAAATTATTTCGTGAATTAACATAAATCATGGTGTATTATTTTGGAATTTTTCAACAACAAAAAAATTTCGCGCAAGCCGCGTTTCAATTTTGTCAATTATATTAATTATTGGGTACCCTTTCCCCAACAAAAAAACACGAATGATTTATAAAAATATTGCCACTTGGGCGTCGGCCATTACCGCGCCACGACGAACCAAGACATATAAAGTTATAGGTCATGTAACATGCAACTGTGAGAAGTGCGCCAGAACGATCAGCAGCGAGAAAACCTTGGCGGAAAAGGACTGCCCCTGTGCTGACCGAAAACTTCGATATATATACAATTATACACATATGTTTAATTGTCCATAGGCGCCTAAATGGCTGGCGCCGGATGTTCCTGTCCTGGCGATCCGAGTCCCACAACAAGACAAATGCCATATCGAGGGAACATTATTTGCCAGTAAAGAAATACCAATCTGAAATCGTGTACGTCTTCTAGTTGAGTATTCGTTTGGGCGATTTCAATATCTTCACGAAATAGCATCATGTAACGAGGTCATTTTACTAACGGGTATGCCTGACGATGTTTTATTATTATTTAGAGGGCCTACCTTTTCCAACACGCCTCACTCGATCAGCTCTACCGGTAAATCTGATTATGTGAGCAGAGAGAGGATAAAAATTGATGGCAATATATATGCGCAATTCCCGTTCATATTGACCGATTCAATCATGAATAATATAAATTTTTCGCGCTTTGCGCGTTTAGGCCGCACAGCGTCCATACGGTCAGCCAATGTAGACGATAAGTACCGATAAAAAACGCAGTGACCGA